>JAWQRJ010002936.1:0-12743 GCA_033557515.1 Diorygopyx duplodentatus | reverse complement strand
ATTATTTTTGGATTAACATAATGTAAGATATCACAGTTTCTATTGTAACTCATAAAAGGGTTTGTGTAGAACTTTGGTTTATATACTGAAAGAAAGCTGAAAGTCCAACATTTTCAAATGGCTACAATAATTTTTGAAAAATATATTGGATTTTTCTAAAAAAAATAAATGCGTTAAAGAATTATTTTTGAGTTAAAATAATGTAAGGTATTACAGTTTCTGTTGTAACTCATAAACGGGTTTGTGTAGAAATATGATTTATATACTGAAAGAAAACTGAAGGTCCAACGTTTTCAATTGGCTACAATAATTTTTGAAAAATATATTGGATTTTTGCAAAAAAAAAATTAACTTTGAGACTATCATAGCAGTAGGTTTTTTAAATTTGACTCTGAGACTCTATCATAGCACCAAACGTAAGCTACGTTTGAGTTAAAAAGCGCACAAAAAACTTACTCTAGTGTCCAAAACAGTCATGATTCTATCTTTGGCAGCATTCACGTCGCTCGGCCTACCCGCGATCCTCACATGGGGATCTGAAAAAAAAAACGTATTATAAGACAAAATAATGACCGCAGAAGTTTTAAAGTTACCTTTTTTGGATTTCGCGCCAATTTTCAATTTGCTAGGCCAACTTATAAAGGTCTTTGTGTCCGCCATTATCTGCGCAAGATTATTTTTCGATTCATTAATTTTTTTTTCGATTTTTACTAAACTAAAACATTACCTGATCGAAGAAAACGTAGGCCGGTAACGGAGCTTCCTGGTCACCTTTTTTTTTTGGTGGTAAAATCATTTTTAGTCAGGAAGAAAAAAAAAAGAAATTTTAATTTACCACTGAGCATCTGTTCCAATCTTTTTCGGTCCACTCTAACCCGTTCCTGGTACAACTCCGACACGTCTTTGTATCCCATTTTCGCGACATAGTCTCTAAGGTCCTCCCTGGTCTCCCACGTTGAAGTCGAGGTCGTCTCGGAAACTTCGGACAGCGTATCCGCATCTTTGCGTATTTCTTGCTGAAGGGGTATCAGAAAATTCGAGGCCATCTTATGTTGGGAATCGAATTTCGGTTTGGTCACCTAATCTTTGCAGTTTTCGATCCTTCCTTTCAGTATACCACCCCAGGTGACCACGCGGCGTATACTAACCTTCCCAAGATGGTTGTTGGAAAGTCACTTTTCGAGAAAAAAAAACTGGTTTTTGAAGACTAGTTTCGTGTGGTTTGGTCAAAAGATGTCAGATTTACGAAATAGATGTTTATTTATTCAATAAAGACATAAAACAGATTCACCCCCCATCATTAAAATGAATAATTTTCGTAAATTACATTTCTCTTACCTCCCTTCGCATGTAATAATTTTTTTATGCACATTTGAGTTTTTTTTTAAACAATGTATTGTATGTACAAATCACAATTGTTTATATTAATTTCTCTTACATTCATAAGGAATTTTTTCTTATCTTCACTCCTTGTTGTTAGCCTAAATTCATAAAACCTAAAATTGAAAATTTCTTTCACCTCAGGATTCCAAATTTGCATGATCTAGTTGATAGGACCAAAAATTCCTGAGGCATAAAAACTAAAATCACTATCTCTAGGAGACCACAAATAAGCTTCCTTGAGAAGGAAGTTATAATACTGAACATTTCTAGGCGAAAATCCAAAAAACCATCTTTTTTGGATCACCACTTCAAAGGATCGAAGGTATCGATACAGATTATAGAGATCTTGAATTTTTTCAGTGACTTGATCTGGGTGGATTTCAGGATGTTTTCAAAGGCAACAAAACATCAGTTATTATTTTCGTACAGTGTTTATTTATTTCATACTCAACAGTGCGCATTCAGATCTATCTCGGTGGAAAAACAATACAGGATAAACCAGCTTTTTTCGACTCGTCATGCGAAAGTTCCACTAATAAAAACTAATAATTGTAATTGAAACTGGCTATCGGAAAACGCGACATTTTCAGTTTTTGTTGTTTCTTTTTTACATTTAATCGTCGGGATATAAAAATATTCGTCGATACGCACAATTTGTATTTGTTTTTTCATTAATTTTCTGTATCTCCTATATTATATCATTTTCTTATTATTTCTCGTTAATTCTATTTAAAAACTAGGTTTTCTATCACATCTGGATTCACTTATAAGATTTTTTTTATTTAGAGAACATAAAAAAATTTCTTCGTTGTAAATGACATAAAAATACAAGTTTTCCTTTATTTTCCAAACAGTTTGGGTTTTGTTTATATTTCTCTTTTCCTTTTTTTTCTCAAAAGGCATAATGTGAAAATATACAGTTATAGTCTTTTCAATATTTATTTTTATGTCACTTCTTCGGTTCTATTTGTTAAAAAACAAAGAAAAATTACCCACAGCGTTAAAAGAAGAAAATTATGTTACACATTAAGTATCTATCAAAAAGGTTATGTATATATACAGTAATTAAAAAAACAAGAACAGCTTTCAAAATACTCTACCTCAAAATACAACAGAGATAGAAATATATTTTATAATAATTGTTATATACATAGTATATTTTTAGACATAGATTGTTTTTTTTTTCACTGGAAACAACTAATTTCTTTATCATTTAAAAAAGCGATTGTTTATAAAATTTGGCATTGCAATATACAGATGGGGGGAGAGAAGAAATGAGGGCTAACCTACTTTAAGAGAAAAAACAATAAAAATAATTGTTTATATATCTATATACAATGTACAAAAGAAATTACTCTAACTAAATAAAAAAAGAAAAACAAATACGCATTACTCGTTTTTTAAATATATATTATGTTAAACATTTAAAAAATAATTTAAATTAATTTAAATGTACAGCCATTTTGCTTTTATTTTACTCGACATAATAATATTATATCACACATTTTCTATTCGCTAAAAGTCAGCAACGAGATAAATTTGTTGTCACAATTTAAGAAATTAAAAATAATAATTAACCGGGGGGCTTAAATATACCTAAATTGTTGAAATGGCAAAAGATTCTTTCTAATTAATTAAGACAGCAAAAAAAGACACATTGCGGGCAAGACGTTATCATTATTATAATAATAATAATATAATTACGATATTATTTAATGAGATCCCTAAAAAAAAAAAAGAAACGAAAAATTTGTACTCTATTTTTTTGCGGGTACAACAAAAAGAAAAAATCTAACGGCAATATACAGACAGCCTTCCAACAAACGAATTCTTGGGTTTCATACATATTTACAACGTTAAAACGAAAAAGAATAGAGACCGCAATGATGTATGATAGCGATGATGAGAGTGGCTATGATATATATATAAAGCATGCGAAATATGCAGCGCCTAACCCCGAATTCCCTCGGCACTCGTTCCACTACTACAAGTAGGTCGATTCGCCTGGAAAATATACAGAACGTTAAGTCCACCCGTCGCTAATTTCCTCTTTTGGTATAGCAACATAGATCCGTTAGCAGAAATCAGTTTTTTTTTAGAACGCTATAAAATATTGATCACGGAAAGTATTCATAAAAGACTTGAACTGATTTCTACTGAGGATAGCATTAAGAAAAAAAACACATAAAGTAAAAGCAACATAACCAAATAGCTCTGATAAAAACTAAAATAAACAATCGTCACAAACAAATTTGTACACATGGTAAATATATACAGCCAGGGTGTTTTCGAAAAAAAGCACAAAACAAACTTTATAAAAAAAATATGCGGTGGTGGTGGTTTCGTATTGAAAATTTCATGCTGCTGAATCTTAAACTGCTGAAAGTTTTAAATAATTACCTTTTCTACGACACGAGTTAAACTTTTTTCTATTAATTAAAAACGTATCGTTCAATTCGTATAGTGTATACACTTTTATTGATAGCTCCGTGTGGTAAGGTTATTATAAATTTGTAGAACAGGAAAATGCGATATAAAATTTTTTTGTACTCTTATTCGAAAAGTGACGGTCCCTACGAGAATCGAAAAGGTAAGACAAGGATCAGGCGATCAGAAGCTCAGCGTGCTGTTCACTGGAAGTTCCTCCCAACGGAAAAGTCAAATCGGACTCCGAGAGTAACCTATAACCGAAATTCCTAGGGTCCATCGATTCCAAATCGAGGGCTGTATGAAAAGGAGAAAAAATATCCTTGTTAGTAGCATGCTGGACTTTGAACTTTCTCAAACGAACGAAAACATCAGGATGGCTTTATTCTGTACTTATTCGGTCTTATTCTGCACTTGTGTGCTTTATTCTGTACAATATACTTTTGTTTGTAAAAGTTACTACGTTAGTACCAAACGTAACCAGTAACGTTTAAGGTTACTTCAGGTTATAAATTTAGAGGTTTGTTCCACTTTAAAAAAATTCCAGTTTAGAGAAAACAGTATTTACTCTGTTAATTGTGATAACTGTGAAGGGATCTACGTAGGACAAACAGGGTGTAAACTCAATAAACGTATCCAAGAGCATATTTCTAAACCCAGCTCAACTCTTTTTAAACATAGTTTACAAACCGGTCATAAAATATATTACAAAAACATCAAAATCTTACAGGAAGTTCAGAAGGGAAGAAAAATTGATCCTTTAGAGCAACTACAAATTGATAAACATAACAAAAAATTCCTCCTTAATGAGCGCCACCCTACCTCTACTCGATTTTTTAACCCCCTTTCTTCTGTTTTCCAGCATCTGTCGTTTGCATATACTTTTATTGTGCCTTATCTTAATCATTTTTAAAAATATTTAAAAATTTAAACTTTATTTCATACGAATCTCGTTAACCTGTTTCTAGTTATTTCATGCCTTTCCTTTTAAACCACGCTTTTGTAAATGACTTTTAAACCGTTCATTTCGTCCTTTTAATTTTTATACTTCTGTGATAACTATTTTACCTGATGGTTTTAAGGACAATTTTTTTAACTCATCTTCTAGGATTTTTCAACTTTGACTGCAAGTCTTTACTTTTATTTATTATTTTTTAAAAAGAAATAGTCTTTGTCCTTTGTCTTTATTAATTCTTTTCTTAATACACCCTCCGATTTCAGATTAAGACTGAAGATGATCTCATGAGATCGAAACTAGTATCTTAGTACATTTAATACGAATAAAACAAATAAAATAAGCTTTACTCCATTTTATTCATGTAATACATTTGCAAAATGATTGCAAAAATATCTAAAATTTAAGATTCTCTATAAGGCTAGTTGTGTTTTTTTCTTCTTTAATTTCAGGTTATAAATTTAGTGGTTTGTTTTCCAATTAAAAAATATCTAATATTTAAGATTCCCTATGAGATTTTTTTCTTTAATTTCAGGTTAGAAATTTAGAGGTTTGTTTTCCAAATTAGAGAATACCTAACATTTAAGATTCTCTATAAGGTGGTTGCGTTTTTTTTTCTCTTTAATTTCAGGTTATACATTTAGAGGTTTGTTTTCCAAATTAGAGAATATATAACATTTAAGATTCTCTGAGGTTGGTTGTTTTCTTCTTTAATTTCAGTTTATAAATTTAGAGGTTTGTTTTCCAAATTAGAGAATATCACATTTAAGATTCTCTATAAGGTTGGTTATGGCACTTTTGTTTAATTTCAGGTTATAAATTTAGAGGTTTATTTTCTAAATTAGAGAATATTTAAGATTCATTTCAGAACATTTAAGATTCTCTATTAGGTTGGTTGTGTTTTTTTTTCTTTAATTTCAGTTTATAAATTTAGGGGTTTGTTTTCCAAATTAGGTTTATAAATAATGAAATGAATCTTAAATAAATTTGAGATTCTCTATAAGGTTGGTTATGGTATTTTTCTTTAATTTCAGGTTATAAATCTAAAGGTTTGTTTTCCAAATTAGAGAATATCTAACATTTAAGATTCTCTGCGGTTGGTTGTTTTTTTCTTTAATTTCAGTTTATAAATTTAAAGGTTTGTTTTCCAAATTAGAGAATATCACATTTAACACGTTGACGGACACTTGCGTCTATAGCCGTCAAAGTGAATGTAATTTTCGAACTACTTGTTCCTACTGTCCGTCAATGTGTTAAGATTCTCTATAAGGTTGGTTATGGTATTTTTGTTTAATTTCACGTTATAAATTTAGAGGTTTATTTTCTAAATTAGAGAATATTTAAGATTCATTTCAGATCATTTAAGATTCCCTATGAAGTTGGTTGTTTTTTTTTCTTTAATTTCAGTTTATAAATTTAGGGGTTTGTTTTCCAAATTAGGATTATAAATAATGACAGGAATCTTAAATAAATTTAAGATTCAGGTTATAAATCTAAAGGTTTGTTTTCCAAATTAGAGAATATCTGAATAAAGATCCAAGTTTTTCCAAGTTACAGAACACTCCTGATTCGTTTTCAAATTTGAGAAAGTTTAATCGTAAAAGCGTACGGCATAGCTAAAGCACACACATATCGTAAGCGCAATGATGAATTATGAGGCACATATATACGACAACCATGATTTTCTGCACGTATGATAATAATTTCGCGTTTACCCTACAAAAAGTAGACCTATCGTTACAAGGCCAAAATTTTCGATATTACGTAACAATATCGGTTGATTATCTCGCTAGCGATACACGTTAGCCTAACGAGCGTAATAAACTAAGCGCAACACTGGAAATTCAGATAAAAGCGAAGATAACGACTAGCTAAATTTTTTTTTCCGGAAATTATAAGCATAACTATGAATTTTTTGCGGTAGTAAGATAAATAATTTAATCGATTAATACCAAAAGTAAGAAAGAAGAAAGTGTATCGTCGATAGAAAAAATAAATTACCTAAAAGTAACAATCGGTAATGTCATGTTCCCATTTATAGATATACAGGATGTACCAACAAATATGACAGACCGTAAACAGGAATATGTTCAGAAACGTTCTCAGTTCAGCGACTTACTGAAGTAAACGTTCAAGTTTGAAAAATCCTAAAGTGTTTTGTTTAATTCTCATATGAAACAAACAAAAAATAAAAACTTAAAAGTTAAAGTAATAATAAGCTTTTTGCGTTGGATCGAAAATATATATATATATATATATATATGTAACGCTACGAAACCGCGAGGAGAAGAGTTACTCTGACGGCTCGCGGAGCTCCCCCGCCTGCGCCGTGGGTATTAGCAACCGGTCGTCCGCGTTGGTATCACTGAAATCGAGGCTGTCCCTTTGGTCGCGGGACGCGTGCGGCAAACCCGACTCACCGCTATCCCAGTCGTCGTCGTCGTCGCTGTCGGGCGTTTCGTCGCCCGAGCCCGAGCTGACGCTCGGCGTCGTGTCCTGCAGCCGGCTGTTCGCGAGGTCCTGCGGCCGGAGGCACGGCTTCGGCGGGGACGCGCCCCACCGCGTCGGGTCCCTCGGCACCGGCCTAAACACCACCGTCACCTGAAACGCGTCGTCACTACAAACGTTGGGTTCAACGCAGCCTTTGGATTCGACTTAATTTGAACCTCCGAGGCAAAATATAATATATAAATATGTACAATTAATATTACAATAAATATTACTGAAACATTAAAAGGCGGTATCAACGAGTTTACATTCTGTACCATCTCTTTATTCTGCGACCTCGTCATTCGTTACCTTAAAGTCCTCGGTGAACGCCTTGTTCTGCTTGTCCTTCTTGTTGACGATGTCCAGCTCGTTCTTCCTGAGGACGAGCTCGATGTCGCCGTTGCCGTTCGGCTGGTTGTAGCGCGCGACGAAGAACGTGTTCAGCCAGAAGCGGAACTGCTTCTCCTTGTACAGCTTCTTCGTGTAGAACTTGACCTTGACGTCGCCGAATATCGGCACGCAGCTGTCCGTCTCGATCGCGAACGCGTTCTGGTTGCGCTTCACCTCGTGCATCGCGCTCTTGTACTTCTCCGTCACCTTGCCGCCGCAGCCGTTCGCGTTGTCCTGCTGCGACACGCTGAACGAGACGCTGCCCTGTCCGCCGACGAACAGCGGTGGTGGCTCGAGGCGTATCTGGCGCACGTACAGCACGTCCGAGGTGTACGATAGACGGTCCTGGAGCAGTTTGCCGTAGTAGTGAACGTAGCGCACCTAAGAGACGCGAGGGGGGTCAGACAGTCGAAAATAAAACAAAAAAAATACGTAACATAAATAAAGTATGTTGTTTTAACAATTATCCACTTTAGTAATCTAAGAATTCAAGTATTGCATTTGAATGAAATAAACAACGGTAGAGAAATGTTTTCTCTCTCTAATAGGTTTTGTCAAACTGCTTAAAAGCAATTATTTTAATTATTTCAATTTTTATTTTACGTGCTTTACAGTTTTGTAACGTTACTTTGTGAGGTTTATATCAAACAGATTCTATCAAAAATTGCTCGCGACCGTATTGATTGTCCGTACCAACCGATTACCGTGCTTTTCAAAAAAAAAAAAAAATGTATTACAAACAGTTTAACTTAAAACGATCCCTACCTGTGATGGTATGGTAACCCCCTTTTGATCTTGCGTCCGCTTGCTATCGTAATGTTCGAGGGCCGTCGTGGGATCGGTGAACATCTGCGAGTGCAGCAGATAGCAGCAGATCATCGTGCCGGTCCTGCCTTTGCCCGCCTTGCAGTGGACGGCGGCCACGTTCTTCGAGTCCAGCTGCAGCCAGCGGTGCACGCTCTCGCAGAACGGCTGTATCAGCTCGATCTTCGGCGGGTTGTGATCGTCGAAGGGGAAGTGCTCGACGCGGTCGTGGAACTTCGAGACGTCGTAGTTCCGCTCGGAGCACAGGTTGTAGACGCGGTAGTGGTCGCAGTGCTCCGAGTCGAGGAACCGCGCGACGTCCTCGATCTTGTTCCTGTAGACGCCCTCTATGTTCGACGCCGGGTAACCCATGGCTATGATGTTCTTGGTAATGTCTAACGTTCGGGTTAAGGGAAATTAGAGTTTAATAAAAGATAATTTAGATTTAGACTGAAGATGACTTATTTATTTTTGGTATAATTAATTCTACGAGAAAGGGAAAGTAAGGAACATACTGAACTTAAACATACTGATTAGTAAAACTTCTTTACTTTCCTTTTCTCGTAGATTTAATAAAAGAGTTTTTAAAAAAAACGAAACAAAAAAGGATACACGTCAAGTCTAAGTTGAATCCGTCCTTCTTGTACCGGTTCCTGCGTTTGCTGACCATCTGCTTGATTGCATTTGACATACTTTGTCGCTTTTGCTCGGGCCCCCCGCTTGACGAACCGCACTGTTCGACGCCCAGGGGCGTACCGTTCGGGGGGCAACCGTTAGCCACCGCGGTAGCGTCCTCAATCGTGGCTTGCTGAATGTGCAACGGAGAAACTGCCGACTGCAAGGACGAACATATCTTGGACCCTTTATCTGTAAAGGGCATCCAGCATTGCGTTACTTTCGGTACGACTCTTGTATATAGAAATTTACATATGTAATGTCCCATTTGTCTATATTTCTTTGATAACGGTTAAACAGTTAAATATATGGAGAAAAAAAAATAGGAAATCAATTCAGTTTATTAAATCGTGTAACAAAAAATTATTTTTCACTGTTCAGGGTGTTGGGGATAAGTGTTGCATATTTAACAGTACATGCGTCAAAATTTTGCTCTGAAAATGGAATGGAATTAATCTCATTGTACCTTAATTCAACACATCTACTCCAACCAAAGGATGTAGCTGTGTCTCATCCACCTAAAGCAGCGTGGAGAAAAGAAGTTACGAAATGGAGAATGGAGCACTTTGGGAATAAATTCAAAAAGGAAAACTTTGCACCTTGGTCAGATTACAGAAGCGACCTATAAAAATGGCTTCGAAGGTGCGGTCTTTGTCTGTTTAATGTTGAAAATGTTAATTTTAACAAGATTGCTACAGGAAAAAAAACACACGTGCCGAGACAACAGTGACAACCAGCATTGGTTGGGTAAAGTTGGAACAGGGTTTACACTTCATAGAATCAAATATTTCAGAAGAAACATTAACAACTTTTACTACAAGTTACAATTAGGATCTATGGACTGGTCCTTCTGAAGACACGTCACTGTTTTACTTGTGGAAAAATACAAAGCACCAACTTGAAGTGAGGAATGAAAACAACTCCAACAATGAAGACCCAATTGCATTAAATGATGTAGTTGTTCATGAAGAAGAAACCAACGTTGATATTTTATTACTACCACAAATGTAAGCTACTACGAACAGTTTTGATAAAGGCCCATTGGAAGATATTTGTCTTTTTTCGAAAAATGAAACCAATCATGCTCAGTTACATCCTTCCAAAAACCATAATGCTAGTCCCGTTCCTTTAACCGGTGCTTATAAAAAAAAATATAAATAATATAAATATAAATATGAATATAAAAACCATTCATCCAAAAATCCCACCAGCTCTAACCACAATAAGTACGTCACCTCCAAAATCAAATGAATCTAACATTTCAAAAAATATCCCATCACTGTTTAAACGAGCTCTATTTTGGCCAGATCCTCAGCTTCGAAGAAAAGAAAATCTAAAGAAAAAATACCGTCAGTAATAACCTCAGAGACTTGGCAGAAATACCATCAAAAGAAAACAGAAGAGAAGTTGAAGGAACCAAGAGAAAAAGAAGAAGAAAAAATAATTAGACTCGAAAAAAAGAAAGAAAATGAGCTACAGAAAATACACAAAACAAAAACAAAGTCAAAAAAAGATCAACAAGTGCAATTTCTGAAGATTCAAAAGAATGAGTTGAAAATGGTGACAGTATGGATAACAAATTTATTCGAGGACAGTGCAGAAAACGATAGATGTGGATTGTTTGACATTAACAACATTAATATAGGAGATTATGTTTTAGTTGAATTTAAAGGTGGCAATAGCACTATTTATAGATATATTTGTATATAACTCTGCATATATTTCCGGAGGAAAATAAAATTGAAGTTGTGAGCTTGAAATCTACAAAGGAGGATAAAAAAACTTTTAAATTGGTAGAAGAAGATGTTAGTTTTGTACATAAAAAAGCTATTATTGGGAAACTGCAATCTGCTAAGGTTGTGTCGGCTGGAGCTAAATAGAAATATGAATTTAATAAACTAGTTGATACTTATGAAAAGTTTAATTATGTGAGCAATCAAAAGAACTTGAGTTTGAATTTATTTATAATGTATTTTATCTTCTTCTTTATCATCCGCTTGGATGCCATCACAGTCATTCCTGTCATTCCTTTGTGTCTCGGTATTTCTGTCCATTCATCTACTGCTTGCTGTAGTTTCTGAGTTGTATCTGCAATAAGAACGACGTCATCTGCATATACCAGGGCTTGAGCGTATACTGGCCTTAGGTTCCAATTTCCTACCTTAGTTAGACGGGTCCTTCTCTTGCAGATTTTTATTATCTCATCCATAAATACTACGAACAGAAAAGGGCTTAGTGAGTCTCCCTGTTTTACACCTGTTTCCACAGTGAACATGTCCGCCGTCCAAGCGTACAACTCCTTCTACTCGTGCGTACGCCGATTGCACGACTCTGGTCAGTTTCTCATTCACACCTCTGTTTCTGAGTACCTATCTGCCAGATTTCACATCTAGGCATATCATCAAAAGCCGACTTCAAATCCATGAAGGCCAGATTTACTGTTTTCCCCATTGATACAAACTTATCACAGATCACTCGCAGGGAGAATATCCAATCTTGAGTCTGTCTCTTCGATCTATTAGGCTACTTGTTCTTCCTCCAATTCCCGCTCCATTTCGCCTCTCAATTTGGATTCAAGCACCCTTGCATACAATTTATGTACTACTGATGATAGGCAGATGGCCCGGTAGTTCTGGCATTGTGATGTGTCTCCTTTCTTGTGTAAGGGTACAATTATATTTTTCGCCCAGTCTTTTGGTATGGCCTCTTCCTGCCAAGCTGTCTGGAACAGGTCCCTAAGTTTACTAGTAAGCACCTGGCCTCCTGTTTTTATGAATTCAGGAGCTATATTGTCCCATCCTGGCGATTTCCCAATGCGCATCTTTTTAATTGCAAATTCGATTTCTGACATGGTAATCGTTTCCTCTTCCCTCTCGCCTTCAGTAACATCTGCGTGTGTAATTTGGTTCTGCGGTATCCTTAGATTTTTGAACTTGTCACTATAGTACTTTTGCCAGACATCGAGTACCTCTCTTCTTTCTGTTTGAAGTTTACCATTTTCATTCCTAACACTCCTCACTCTTTTGCCAAACTTTCCACCACGTAAACCCTTGATGATACTGCAGAAGGCTCTTTTGTTTAGTTTAAAGTTTTCTTCTAGCTGACTTCTGAATTCCGCCCATGACTCACACTTTGCTTCGCGCACTACCACTTTAGCTACGTTTCTCGTTGCAACATAGTCCTCTCTGGCTTGTTGAGAACATAGTTGGAGGAAAACCTTCCACGCAGCCTTTTTCTCAGCTACTGCATTCTTCACTCGATCGTTCCACCATTTGGTCCTTTTTCCTTGAATGGATACTGCCTTGGTTTCACACACCTCCACTGCCGTTTTCAGTATGGTATTTTTGAGGTACGTGCACTTGCTTTCGACGTCTTTCAATCCCTTGATCGGGGTAGTTTGCTAGCTTGGCACTCAGTTTCTCTTGGTATTCTTGTTTTATTTCCGGTTGTTTGAGCCTTTCCACCCTAATCCTTTCGTGCCTTCTTTTCCTCTGTTCCGTTCTTTTCACAAATCTGGTCTCTGCTACGACTAGTCTGTGATCGGTGCTTAGTTCCGCTCCTCTTATGACTTTAACATCTCTTATGCTTCTTCTCAATTCCTCAGGAAAGATGATGTAGT
>JAWQRJ010002935.1:0-12744 GCA_033557515.1 Diorygopyx duplodentatus | reverse complement strand
AATTTCTAGTGCACCGAGCTTTTCTGGGTTTCCTAGGCACTATTAGTATTTAATTTAAAGTTATTTACTTATCTGTTCTTAAGAGCGTCTTTAAATCTCTAGAATTAAGTTTACAGTTAACAGCATTTGTCGATTTGCTTTTAGGGTAAGTACAATGAAAGTTAGAATAAGTTAAATCATTTTGTCTCGTCGATGTCTATAAATCTGCCATCCTTCAATAAAGAGATTTATACATAAATACGTATACCTGGTATACCGAGCTATCGCTCGGTTTATCAGGTGCTCCGAGCTCCGCTCGGACTTTCATTGTTCGTCTCAGTTTACATATATTACAGGTTTACCATAATGGGGTGCTATATAATTATACTGCTGTTTTGCAGCTTTACACTTAATACCTGGTAGACCGAGCATTAGCTATCAGGTACTCCGAGCTCCGTTCGGAGTTTCAGTGTCCCTCTGAGTGTATATACTGAAAATGAGATGTTTTTGAGAAAAATGTTTCGAACCAAAGTGTATAGTGTACAGTGCTAAACATGAGAGCGAGGCGTTTCAAAGTTTGCTGTTTTTTAACGTCAATTTTTAATGTTAATCATCATAGATGGCCCTGCGCTATCAACTTTGAAATTTCAAACTGCAAAGGGGGTCTTGTGACACATCATTGTAGGTCTTTCAATTGTCTACTCAACAGTGTCTGTAGTTTTCGATTCTATCAATCCGTTATGAAGTTTCAATCATTCAGATCCGGCTTCGGGGGCATGCCGTATAATTTTTTTTAAATTCTACTACGCAAACAAGCCACTTTAAACTGTAGTTTGAATCTCAAAATTGAGGGATTATCATCCATTTGTTAATAACGTTTTTTAAGTAATACAGTAGAATCTCGATACCGTGAGCAAAATAAAACAACTCACGTTCATGTTGTAATAATTTGAAAATCGCATTAAAAGTTAGAGCATTTTGTACAGTTGCGAAGACGCGATGCGGTAGGTCCCCTTCTCTATAAGTTAGCTTTGACCAAGAGGGGTTTTCGCTGTTAGGAGAGCGTCGGTTGGGTAACTTGATATTATTTTCACATTTAGAGTTTGAAGTGGATCAAGTGCCAGACGACAGATCAGTATTTATGGGTTGGGTCGCACCACCCACGTTTTGGAGGGATGTCTGGGCAAACCGGTACGCGGAAGAATATCAAGAGCCCTTTGCTCTCGTTCTAGAAATTTTGGAAACATCCCTCCTGCTCGTAGATTATGATTGGTCGTGCCAAACTTTGTAAACCAATTATAAAGTAGTATTTTATAATACGAAACAAGAAACGCCCCTCGCCCAAACATTTCTTGGAGACTAAAAGTCAACTTGCTGGTCACTCTTGATTGAAGCTTCAACGCGACAATTAAGTTTTATTTTTCCTCGTGCGTTTTTCTTACAGTGAATCTGTGATTAAACTTGGGTGCTGTGAGGTGCTTAGCCACTGTCTAGATTACCTAGACTACAGTTCACCCTATGAGAGAAGCCGTAAGTAGGATATACTTGTTCGTATAATCTGTTTCATTTCATTACGTAATTATAATTATAATAGTTGTGTTTAACCTTGATCTGCTGGATCTCCAAGAAAGTTGCGGGTATAAAGTTTAGGTTCGATATATTTTGATTTTCTTTGTGTTAATCACTCCTTAGGATTTATATCGTGTTTGTTATTTCCCATCAATATATTTATTATTGTTTTAAAATCCTTGCGTGTATTTTTTACTTTTTCCTGTTCTCGCCTTCGTGCAAGAACTCACACGTCTTGTGTTTTCTCGGGCCGGTTAAAAGGGTTAAAAAGGTAGGCAAATTTGATATTAAATTTAAACCATTTAATTTAAATTATTAATTAACTTCCGGTAACCGGACCCATTACACAGGGTCTCCAGGAACCCATCCAGTGGTTAGAAGAACTAGGGTGAGTTTGTTCTCATGTTTGCTAGGTACTGGTCTGACTTGGTTTCCCTTTTGTAGCAAAATGAATAAGTTTATAGTTAGGAGGTTTTGTTAGGGCTTTTTCTATAATATACTCTTTGTTAAAATTACTTTTGTGTTTCATTTCTTATAATTTAGTTAACGCCTGCATGGGGTTATAGTCATTTGTAATCGCTATATTCATTTTGAATTACCCTGTATAATACCATTACAGTTAAGGAATCCGCAAAGATAATGAACCGAATTAGAACAGCGGAATATCTGGCTGTTTTATGAAATCCTCTTTTTGTTTGAGTTGTACAAATACTTTGGCGAGCTACTGTACATTGATCTAACATATGAGGTTTAACCGCAAAAGATAGTGGACCTAATTAGAACTTTTGCAACCGAGAGCTTTTTGCATTTCCCAAATGATATCTGTAAAACGCGAAACCGCTTAGATATCGCTGAATTAAATGTAATTAAAAGTTAATATTTAATTATAAAACACAATGAGCGATATGTATTTTTTCTGCAGTTCATACATATCTTATTCATTTTTTCTTCTCTTTATAGCTATGAACAACTTTATTTCGCTCATGGTGAAATCACACCATGACCAATCGCAATCAGGCGTAAGTATTATTTTAGAACTTTTCTTTAGGAATTAACTTTATAAATTTTTAGCCCGTTCTGATAGAGCTAGGCTTAAACCGCCTCATATGCCTAGCCAGGGTGGGGATGCGAAAAGTGGTGTATAATGGCGATGTCCCCCCTGAACATGGGGGAGGTTATCTAATATTGGTGAAGGAGGTGAAGAGGAATCAATTCTATTTTCACCATTTCAGTAAGTTAAAAAATGTTTTTTTCACATAATTAATTATCGTATTTTTTAGATCAAGCGCCTAATGGGTTAACTTGTAAGTAAAAAATACAAACTAGGGATTATTTTGATGGATACTAATGATTTATAATTTTCAGATTACAATCAAGATAGATTGTAAATTTTTAATTTTAATAAATATTAAATTTCCCCGCATCCCCTCGGGCGCGCGCACTCGAGAAAAATGGGGGCGTGGCTTGCCAGTTCCGAGAAATGGCGGCGTCCCCCCACCACCACCAGAGGGCGCCACTCCCCCACCAATCGAAAAAACAAAATAGCGGCTGTTCCACCTCCAAGCTCCGCCCCCCTTGGGGTTGGGAGCTCCGCCCCCTGACCTCTGATTGGGGTCCCCCCCTCCAAGCTCTGCCCCTTCGGGTTGGAAACCCCGCCCCTCTGGGGGGAGCAGAAATTGTGGGGGAGTGAGCCAGAAGGAACACTACCTACCTACTGTTGCCGCAGGACAAAACATATGCAGAGCTCCTGAAGGAGATAAAAGCAGAGATAGGGGAAGCGGACTAGAAAGAGAAGTAACGGGGGTGAGACAAACCCAGAGAGGTGAAATGCTGCTGGCGGGGGAGAGAAAAGGGACAAGGAAGGAAGAGGTCAGGACACTGCTGACAAGGAAGATGGGGGAGGAGAATGTAAGGATGAAGAAGGAGGCGGCCAACCAAGCGTGCATATACATATATATATAAAAGATATAGACAACATAACGACTAGAGAGGAAATAGAAACGGCAATCAGGACGGAACTGGGAGAGGAGATAGGGAGGAAAATGGACATCAGAAGCATCAAGCCCAGTTATGGGCAGACGCAGGCGGTAATTATGATGTTACCCAGGGGGTTGGCCAGAGAAATGGAGACGAGGGGAAGGATAAGAGTGGGCATGTCAATATGCCGGATAAGAAGAGTGGAGGTACTCGACTGCTGGAGATGCTGGGAGGCGGGTCACATGTCCCGGGACTACAGAGAGAGACGATGCCACAGATGTGGAGAGATGGGACATGTGGAGAGGACCTGCCAAAACAACCCCTTTTGTCCACTATGCGACCGAGATGGACATTGAGCAAGAACTACGGGTTGCCCTCTCTTCAGCGAAGAAATAAGGAGGGCGGGAGAGAGGAGGGGGAAGTGATGAGGAAGGAGAGAGAGAGAGAGAGAGAGGGGAGGGGGAAGTGATGAGGAAGGAGAGAGGAGAGAAAAGCTGGAGATCCCAAGCCATGGACTTGCGGCTCCCACAACCAGCCACGGATCCGGAAAGAGAGGAACGAAGAATATTGTTCGATTGTGTTGATCAAACTTCACTGTGTGTGTCACAGAAATCAACTTTTGGCAACAAATCTTAGTGGAGTTTTGCGCGAAACAATGAAGGTGTGTCTTAAGCACCAATAAAATAAAAGCAAGTCCATCAAATGCACGGTTATTTACACAATTCTGCGAAGGGAATGACGAAACGACAAATAACCTGCTTCTTCATACTGAAGTTAGATGGCTTTCCAAAGGAAAATGTTTGGAAAGATTGGTTGAATTGTTCGATTCGGTTCAAACCTTTCTCACAGATATTAATTCAGATTTAAGTGAAGAACTTCAGACGGATAAGAACCATGTGTTTTATTTGTCGGACTGTTTAAATCTTCAATATTACGAAGAGATTTTCAATACTTCTCAAATTTCCAGCAATTAAAAGTAACAAACTGGACATATATGCAAGTCATCTGATCAATTGATTAAAGATTTTGCTGAACGCTTTTCTGATTTGGACACTATGGACGACATATCAGAATGGATTATTGCTCCACTTTCAACAGATGTTGAAATTATCCGAGCTGATATACAAGACGAACCCGAAAGGACTCCAACTATTGATACGAGTCAGAGAAAGGCAAGTACCTCCAATTGGTTTTGCCAAGGCACCAGACCAGAGGATCAACATTTCCCCGAGTCAACAGAGTCGTGGATCAACATTTCCAGGAGAACTCACACCGTGTCCCCGGGGACGCCTAAAATTGGTCAACTCCACCCAGAGAAAGCAGAAACAAACCAAGAAACCCACAACAGACAGAAACACCCGATGAACACCATCGACGTTTTGGCAATTTTGACAATTTTCAAACTGTAAGTGATTTTTTGATATTTCCACCATTGAGGACTTAAACGTAACTTTTGAAAATTTAACTATCAATTTAAAGGTATAAATGTGGTTTATGCTGGTTTAAAAGGGCGTGCGCGAGGACGCGCGTGGGGACGGAGTTAACTGTTTAAAAATTTACCTAGTTGCCAAGTGGTTCTCTAACCGTTCTCTAACGGCGACCATTGTTCACCTCGTGCTTACATTTACGTGTTTTTCCTTCATTTTCTACTACATTTAGTGATTTAGTGACTGATTAATTTAGATTATTGTTAAGACAACCTTATTATTGTTCACGAAAATGGCTGGCAGAGGGCACCCAGCACCCACTCATATCGTTCCGGAAAATGAGATTTTGCGCGTGGCCCAAATTCGTGTAGAAAGAAACGTAAGTAAAGACTTTAGTTTCGCCACTCCATTGCTTGCTTTGCAGTGGTTGGCGTAACGACGACTTTTAAAGAACACTGTAATGTGTACCCGATGTCCGACCCCGATGTCCCTTGTTCGTCGACAAAGTACTGGTGATGGGTATGAATGGAGATGCAAGGAGTGCAATCTCACACGATGCGTACGGAAGAATTCCTTCCTCACCAGGAGTCACCTGACATTCCAACAAGTGCTTACAATTCTGTACATGTGGTGTATGAATTGCAGCCAGAAATACATTTCTCGCGAGATAGGGCTGGAAGAGACGAGCACGCATACACTCGTTGACTGGTGCAATTTTTGCAGAGATGTATGCGTGCAGCACTTTGTGCTTCACCCAATTGGTAAGTTTTCCTTAGCTGCAGTGCACACAACGTAATAATTATAAATAACAGCAGTAGGTGGCTTTGATGATGACGGGATCTCCAAAACCGTGGAAATCGACGAATCCAAATACTTTCATCGGAAATACCACCGAGGCCACTATAGGGAAGGACATTGGGTATTCGGTGGTGTTGAAAGAGAAACTGGGGCGTGTTTTACGGTGAAGGTCCCAAACCATACCGCTGACACTTTGTTCCCCATCATTGAGAGGTGATTAGAAATACGTTGCATGTGTTTGTTAGTAGTGTTACGATGCACGACACCTTTACATGAATGTAAGCGTACGGTAAAGTGGTGGAGCTAAAGCAGTTTTATAACCTACTTAGATTCATTTTGCCTGGCACCACAATTATGTCCGACGGGTGGAGGGCGTATGGTGGAGTTGCCGAAATCTCTGGAGGGATCTACGATCATCGGGTAGTCGTCCATGAACGGAACTTCGTGGGCCCCGAGGACCCAAATGTGCACACGCAGAATGTTGAGAACCTATGGATGAGGGCGAAGAGAAAATTGCGGCAGCAGTATGGAACTTCAGAGGCGCTCTTCCGCTCATATCTCGAGGAGTTCGTCTGGCGTAACAGCGTCAGACATTCTGACCCGTTTGCAGAATTTTTGTTATGCGCAACGGAACAATATCCATTATAGGTATTAATTATTAGATTAAATTGTTACATGGTTAAATGTATTATACTGTAAATAAACTTCATCTAAATTTAAAAATTGAATACTCTACTTATTGTGCCAAATAGTAAATAATTGCACATTTGTAACAAATATACTCTCCCAACATGAAATTGAATCAAGTGCCAAGCACGTCGGAGTGTACATTATTTTAAGCACTTTTTACATCATACACAATAGATATAAAGATTTTAAACGATACATCGATTTGAATAGTAGGATGTAGAAATTGAACTATGAATGGCTGTTGGTACACAACTGTAAGTTCCGTTATTACTACAATTGACTGACTATACGACTGACTATACAATTGACTGACGTACGAAATAAACGTACACTTAGACACAAAATTACCTTATATTACATACCAGAATTAGATAATGCAAAATTTTTAATAGATTCAGGAACGTAGACTTCCTTAATTTCCTCTGATTTAGTTGAAATTTATTTTTTAGACTATTTGGTTTACGAACCTTATCAAATTAAAACCATGCACGGTATTACTAACAATCATTATAAGATAGAAATACCCAGTTTAGAAGTTTTTAAAGATCCGTTTGAACTACATACCTTCAGTATAGTAGATTTTCAGAAAAAATTTGATGGTTTAATACGTTCCGATTGACGTCAGAGGGCGGTTCCGCGCGTCGCAAAATGGCAGGCACATTTTGCGTGTTGTGACAGGAAAATTTTCCTTAAAAAGGATATGTTTATTTAATTTTATCTGCATCAATGGCAAATCTTTAACTAGATACTTTTTGCATGCTGTGACAGGATATTTTTCCTATCGCGCGCGTGATTATGACTCATCGTTTTCACTTCGATAAACAATGACTTAAATCAAAGCAGCGCGAACAATAATGTGCATTCACTGGAGGAAATCTACGAGTCAGCAATTCGAGAACAAAAAGAATGAGTCAAGAGCTTATCAGACTATTTTTGCTTATCATGACAGGATTTTATGATGATCTAAGCGCCTATGAAACGATATAAAAGAGCAAACATTTTCTAGTACAGTTTTCTTCTGGTTTTGTTCGTTTCTCGTGCTTGTTGTGTTATTATTTTGCGGAATTACAGTGGAAATGCCTTAAGTTGCAAAGGCTAAACAACCTCTAAAAGTATATAAGAAAAAAGAAGTTTCATCTAATACTGATACTGGAAACATCGCAAGTTCGTCAGATATCTTTGAAGAGACACTGGCAAAGATTAATCTTGAAGGTAATTT
The DNA here is from genome assembly GCA_033557515.1 of Diorygopyx duplodentatus. Lineage (NCBI taxonomy): Eukaryota > Metazoa > Arthropoda > Insecta > Coleoptera > Scarabaeidae > Diorygopyx > Diorygopyx duplodentatus. Next base: position 5,085 of record JAWQRJ010002935.1, on the reverse strand, counting down.
AGAAGGTAGTAAACCTAAGATTAGTCTCAACGAGCTAGAAATTGAAAAAATATTTCCAATTTCTGGTTTAAAAAAATTAATCAACGCGAAATTTCCTACAGTACTAGTAGAACTAGAGGAGGGTGTTGCGTCTCTTTCGAAAAGGATGGTTAATACCATCGATGACTCCTTTATAAAAATGTTTGAAACTTCATCGCATGGAGAAATCGGACTGCAGTACAACGGCATGAAGAACGTGGGCAAACCTAATCCTGCACACCGCTTTGGGTTTAAAAAAGTTTAATTTCAATACAATTTATTAATAAATATGTTTATAGAACACAGTTCACGATTGTAACAGATCACAAACCTTTATTGTGGATACATAGGTTAAAAGGTAACAATTTGAAAATGCAACGATGGAAATTGTATTTACAAGAACACCAATATGAGATGTTGTATAAAAAGGGTAAAATAAATAGTAATGCAAATGCATTGAGTAGAATAAAACTAGAAGAAATCCACGCCTTGCAGTTTGCTTTATATTCGACGGGTAACCACTTAACACCACGAAAGAGAAACTGGTTTGTTACTTCTGCTAATGAGATAATTCAAGAGTAGAATGTAGAGGGCAGAGTTCTAAAAATTGAAATTCTCATCGTTTATGCCTTTTCCTCCAGAAAACTTACTTTGGAGGAAAATAGCGTTTGGGTAGGGAAACACCTCTATATTGGTTAATCTTAAAATTTAACCACCAATCCTATACAGCCAGGTCGGAGCGCTTGTACAAAACATGAATGTTTTAGTTTATCCCAAAAAAATTCACCGCCCATCTCGCATTGCACTTGATTTCTTTACATCTGGCTCTCCTCCATACAAAAGTGAAATCTTCAGAGATAAAAAAAACTACATTCTGAAAGTGCTGAAAGTTATTGCCCCTTTTGAAATCCTGAGTCATAGAATAGCGGACATCAGCGGGGGAAGGTTTAACTACACAAAAGAACGAAATACTAAATTCGCAAACTCCAGAGCATTGTCGTTTAATATTCCACAAAATATGGGCGTGTTTTGGTTCCTGGCTTTTGCAAACCAATCGACGATTGTCGACAAAGCCGGCATTCACAAACATTGCTTTTTTCATTTTTTTGTTGCTGCAGTTGAAGTACCATATTCGAATGATGTGATAATTGAATTCTTATTTTTGAAAATCGTGGAGGAAACCGCACTCGCCAGAATTTCACAGCTTCCCTTCTTTGATCTGCTTTAGATCTATTTTATTAGTTTAAATTTTTCTTCAATTGACGAGCACATTAAAACGCATTTCGGTGCTGTAAGGTGTTTCTAAGTATAGATAAAGTAATATTTCAATAGTCAGCACGGTGCACGTAGTGCACGCATAGTTAGTATAAGATTTCGATATTGTAAGATAGATTAGTAACCAGTTTACCCGAATCCGATGTATAGTAAGCATTCACTCATATTCACACATACACGACACAATACAATACAATTCATTCCGGTGTCGACAGTTTAGCGTAGCAGATGTTAGTAAAAACCCATCGTATGAATAAACTAACATGAAAGCAAATAGTGCCTATTGAGTTTTATTACACCACATGGCGATCCTACCAATTGAGCAGCAACCTCATAAAGAAGCTTGGGGTGAGCAAACAGAACCAACCAGACACAAAAAAATTCCCTCCACAACCAGGTGTAACGATGCGTTTAAAAACAGGACACAAAACCGGGTCTCGTAAGGAGCAACGGTCCCGAAAACCGGTGCTAACCACGGAAGAGAGTGACGCGAAGCGGCCTCATCCGTAGCGAGGCACAGTCGACCTCGCTCTGAGATAAACGATCGATTGAACCGTTCGCCGCTGCGGACAACAGTTACCGAAGATTTTTCCGCTGCGCTAACCAGTTCGAACCAGTGCGCAGCAGTTCGGTCCAGCGCTCCAGCCGAAGAAATACGCCAGTGAAAGTAAAGTAGCGCCAAAGTGAAACCAGCAGTAGAAGTAAGACTTCAACCAAGGATTTGTGCGTCCGTACACTCTCTAGCCCTATCCTTCTCTAGCTGTATTGAGTTTCTGCCGTACAGTCTGGTCCTGTCTTCCTCTAGTGTGCATTTGTGTTTCTGCCATGCACGCTAGTCCGTCTCTCTCTAGTAGCTGTATTGAGTTTGACCATACAGTCTAGCGCTCCTGTCCCGAATTATTTCCGTCCGTCCATATATCTTTACCAAAGTTACCTGTCCCGTTCTCCCAGTATTTTCAAAGACCGATCGCACAAACTATAACCGCTTGATTAATTATTTAAATTGCCATTCTCCTGCTTGGTATTGTTTCCGTCCGCTTTGGGCTTTATCAGTTTGTAAATTTTCTTGGCCCGCCGTTTTACCGCTTTGCTTTTATTCAAGTAAAGCGGTAAACTTTTTAAAAGCTACTTTTTTAAAGCAGACTCCGGAATTTGAAGAAACCTGCAAGATTACAGAACGCCTGGAAATCGTGTCTTCACTAATGAAGCTACCTGGAACGTCCCAGAGACCGAAGGGACGGACCGTGGAGAGTAAACTCCCTAAAATCTGGCGCCCGAGATCCGTAGAAGATGTTTATTACGAATTCCTTTTTTTGTATGTCAAAGGGTTAAAAAGTGCTTAGGATTTGCAATTTGGTGAAAATGTGACACGTGACAATGGTGAAGGGTTAAAATGGATTAACAACTTCCGTGTAGCGAAATGATTTTGCACGGCGGTTTAGGTTCCGCAGAAACGATGTTGGAAGCGGTGGTGGACGACGCTGTTCTTCTTCTTAGTGACGAGGTACATTTTCACTTATCAGGTACCGTTAATAAACAGAACGTGCGGTATTGGGCCGCAAATAACCCTCGAGAACCGCACGAAAGACCTCCTCATTCCGAAACAGTCACTGTGCGGTGTGGAGTTGCAGGGTTTGGCGCCATTGGGCCTTATTTTCTACGGGCAAACGGACATACTGTTACAGTGAACACCGAGAGAAATGTGACGATGTTACGCGAGTTTCTGATCCCCGAATTGAGAAGACGTCGCATAAATCGCAACACGCTTTTGTTTCAACAAGATGGGGCAACCTGTCACGCCTCCGGAGAAGCCTTAAATTTCAATATCTTCTCATATAATTTCATTTTATTTGAAAAACTCAATTTAACTCGACCTATAATATGCACATATTGAAATTAAGCTTTAAATTTCAATATATTTTTGAGAGAACGTTTTCCAGGGCGCCTCATTTCACTGCGTGATGATATAGAGTGCCCCCTCTACCCCCTCGATCGCCGGATCAGTCACCTTTCGATTATTTTTTAAGGGGCTACCTTAAAGCAAAGGTTTTGCTGAAAAACCATGCACACTTGAAATGCCCTTTGAGATGCAATCACAAGAAAAATTCAAGCGATTCCCAGAGGAATGCTAGAGGGGATGTCTGGACAAAGACGGTCGCCATTTAGACGATGTAATTTTTCGTTCTTGAGTTGGATATAATTTAATTTTTTTAGATTCTTAAACTGCATTACAAGCTGATCGTATTGTAAAAAATAAAAACAAAAAAAATTGTTCTCAATAAGTTATGTTGGCTGAAGGTGGAAATTCCCATAAGATTCCTCCACATCAGCAAGGCAAAACTTTGCTGTGAAGGACGGTTACCGGCGACCGTAACGTGTTCCACAGAACCTTATATTGTTGAAAGCATTTCTTTGAATTCTATAAACGTATACCTACCATCAATAAACTTATGCTTACGTAAACTTAAAGAATAACGATGTCATTGTATATCAATGACAGCTTCCTGGAAATACTCAAAATGCCATATGCAGATTGTCACACCTTTGCTGAATAAGCTTTTTGCTTACGAAGCAAAAAAAAACGTGTAATCAGTACTAGACATTATTTCTTGATTTTAGTACCTTTCCGCGGACCCAACGTACTCTGGCCCGGAAAAGAAGTCTTTTCGACAGCAGCAGGTAAAAAACCGAAACAGTTGTTTAATCCCCACAAAACAATTGAAAGAAAGGTCAAAGACAGAAACAACGGAACGTAGCCAGCATCTCAACGTCGCAATTTCAGTTGCACCAATGTTCTACTACTTTCGAACAAAGACCCGAAATCACGCTGGTCGAAGAACTGCGCAAATCTCATCAGCACGTAGCAAAAAAGAAGGAAACATCCAGAAAACACAAAACGGATTTGCACAAGAGAACATTGGAAACTGCCAGAGCGACCTCAACATGTTCGCAGTCTTAGAGGCGGAACTGCACGTTAACACCTTGAAGGTTATGATCTATGAGGAGGCGTTCAAGAGAGGAAGGTGGTTATCTTGTACTGCGTCTGCCGTGGTTCTTCACGTGCGAAACATGGTCGCTACTCATGGCAGATCAGATCATTCTTCTTAATTTTCAAATACAGAAAAAGGAATTTGAATTGAAAAAAGACGAAGGATGCAAATCTCCTTTTGAATAGTGGTATGGAGGTCCCAACTGCCCGAATGTTGGAGAATTCTGATATTTTTGTTCGACTCGCAGCGACTACATCGTAAACGAAGAAATGATGGTTGCTGTATTCCTCTTTGATTGGGGGCGATGTACTTTTTCTTCATCTGAAAAGATATGAGAAACATTTGTCAGTTTAACGCATAAAAAAACAGTAATATTTTACGGTTTTCACCGTACAAATTTATGTATACATTTCTTTTTAAATATGCTAACTTCAAAAATGCACTAATAAATTTATGAAAGATATGTGAGTACTGTTTAACAATGAAAAAATCTTGCTGAAAATCGATCTAACGATTTACGAATTGTTCTTAAAATGTTAATGAGTGAATAATTGTAATGCAACAAAAGTAGATTAACTTAATGTAGGTACAGTAAAACAGCTCTCCTTGCAGATAGCTCCAACAAGTGGACCTTCTTAAGGGCCCCTTGAATCACATCTTTTACATCATTGAAAAAGTCTTTAAATTGTCTATTCAACAGTGGCGGTAGTTTTCAATTCTATCAATCCGTTATAAAGTTACAATTATTTAGATGCGGTTTCGGAGGCACGCGTATAATTTGCCGTATAACGCTGTATAATCA
>JAWQRJ010002934.1:0-12744 GCA_033557515.1 Diorygopyx duplodentatus | reverse complement strand
CTCAACAACAGTAAACCTCATACCAAATTATTAGATAGAAATGGTGTATATGCCCTTACTTGTGAAACATGCAATGCTACTTACATAGGAGAAACAGGCAGAAGAATAGTAATAAGAGTCAAAGAACACCTTACAAGGAATAACTCTAACTTCGACAGACACATAAATTTCAACAATCACAATTTCACTTTCGAGAATATCAAAATAATTCATCTTAGTAAAAGCTTCCTAATGGAAATATTCGAAAGCTATGATATAGACTCATTCAAAAAAAAACACGCACAAACATTATTACTCAACGATCAACTAGAATACTAGAAAACAATATCCCACATATTTACCATTCCCTCAGATACCTTTTTAAAAATAACAGAAATAAATAGTTACTCAATTTTCTTATTTTTTACAATTTATTTCAAATTTAATACCTTTTCAATTCCAATCCTTTATTAAATAAGCACTTCCAATTTTCCAAAATTCTTTGAATAATTTTTCTTACCTTTTCCCTTTTATTGGATTTGAATGATAATGGGATTTCTCTTTAGCTCTACAATTATAATATTTTTTCATCTGTAACGTGCTGTTTTTATATTTTTTTTTAATTATTTTAAACATTTAAAATTTTAACTTATTTATAAAATTTATTTTAATAATTGATATAAGACCCTATATACAGATGATATAAATAATATAACTGTTAAAATCATAGTTTGCACAACATAGCAATTTAATAATTGTAAATACAATTTATAATTTCAAAAACCACATGTTTCGCGCGCTTAGCACTACACACTTATAAAAAACTTGTTCGACCGCTTTAACATACATTTCTGCGAGCTTAACCATAAGTGAAGCGAGCATGTCCTGTAAAAGGTGTTTATCCTTATATTGCTCCAAATAATTGTTCATTCAAATGAAATTAATCAATAAACATTATAATTTCAAGTTTAAGTTTACTGCGATAGCATAATTCATAGTGATGTTAAGAACGTAAGTTATTTTAATTTTCTAAGCCTACATTAATATTAACATGTGATTTTATTTGTAGTTTACGATTTTTTATAATCAAAATGTCCATGAAGATGGTAATTTAATTACCGAAACCGGTAGATAAATAAAGTGTTAAAACTAAAAGATCTAAAAGATCTAACATTAGTTTCATAAAATACTGATTTGGTAAAATTATTACACTCCTTCCTTTCTGGATTTTAGTTAAATCAGTAATACAGAATTGTCTAATTCAATGTATTCTTACTCTATGTGATTATTTTAGTAAGTTTGTGTTGTTGTTCCTACTTAGAAACTCAAAAATAGGCCCTATTATAAAGATACTAGAAGAAAGTGTCTCACTTAACGTCTAAATATGGAGTTAAAGTATCTTATAGTCCTAATTATTATCTTCGAGCAAATGCCGTGGAAAAAGTGCAGCATGTATTAAATACGAGTACCTGGTAGATCGAGCTATCGTTCGGTCTATCAGGTACTTCGAGGTTCACTCGGACTTTCAGTGTTTGTCTCGGTTTACATATATTAAAAGTATGTATACCCTTATGAGGTTCTATATAATTACACCGTACGTAAATTGTTACATTTTAGTTCATTTCTAAAAATTAATACAGTTTAAATTCCTAGTTCTTTGTTTCAATTTCAACTTATAACAATTATCATGAACGTCTTTCTGAAGAGAAAGCATGAAAGAAACTGATCAAAACAATGTTTAAATATTATAATATTGTACTCATATCAATGACTTTTCATGTTCAAAATATGCTCTTTTTACTCTAGATTTATATTTAAAAGCACTAATATGATTAGATTTATATTTTTGTGTTATTTATAAAATATCTGGATATTGCTAAAATTAATAATAAATCATCATTTCTGATTTACGCTGGTGTCTACTTATAAATTACCCACGACCAACCAACAAAGTGAGGTTTATGGAAGTGATTAAGAAATCAAAGACTTTTTTTAGTTTACTTCTTTATTTGTTTGTTTCCATAAATTCGGTAACAAGTATTTAGACTAGAAAACATTTTGTAGCGTCTTTCTGCTTTTTTTGGTTGAACAAAAAATGTCTTTTTTAATGTTACCCAAACCGAACTCAAAAAATATTTCTTGTTCTTCTCAAATATAGTCTTATATGCTTCCTAAACCTGAAATCCGTATTGGCTACAAGTTCATTATTACCAGCAGAATGTTTGGGCAAAAATCGTTACATACCAGTTGTTATGCTCGTGCAGAGTTTCCTTTATTTGAATGACTACTGGTACCATGATACTCGTATTACAGATTACTTATTGATACAGATTTCTCCTCAAAATCGGAATTTCTCAATACCAGACAACAAACTAGAACTAAGTTACTCAGTGAAAATCAGCTCATAGAAATACAAAACAGACCTAAGTTAAGACACTTTACTAACAATCAATAATAACAATCTATCTGAAGATGGCTGTTCATCTGAAATTAGTCCAATAGTAAAGTTAGCCTTCTTCTACAATGATTATGAATAATTAAAATAACACTTTTAAAAGATTAAGTTAAGAAACTCTAAGTTACTGAGAAAGTTTTCGAAAACACTTCCCATTCCAAATTCTTGAAACCTCTTTTTATTACCCTACCTATTATTTTTGCTACAATAACCACAAGTTTTTGTCTTGACCAATCAGAATAAACGCAAATCAAATGTCCGCCAATTCAACGTCATCACCGTAAGCAGTTGACAAATCATAAGCAATCAATGTTAAGCGATTTCTCGTCAGTTCAAGGTCGCGCTAGAACATCGTCGGGTCTTCGTCGAGCGCTTGATGAAATATTATTATATTTAACGCGAAAATGAGTTCGAATAAGACCATTATGAAGTTCCGCCGTGAAGTACAGTTTATAATGAGTTAACTACTACAAACTTTCCCGGTAAATGGGTCGCTAATCAAACCAGACTCTAGTTGGGCGGAAAGTTGAGTTCCAAAGACATTTTCCTTAATTTTCGAAGAGCGCGCAGCGACCAGATGACACTTCCGAAAACTTGAGGAAATTGGGAATTCGCAATGAACTCCGCCGGTCTGCGCGCATTTTTTTGGTCGGCGGAAATTTTCTAATAAGCGCACTGTTTGGCCGGGGTGAGGGGGAGGCAGAGGCTGTCGATGTGGGCCCTGTTTTCGGGTGCAGCGGGGCGGAGGAGAAGCGGTCCGGAGGGGCCTTCCAAACGGGTTAATTACAAAATGAATAATGAACGGTGGAATTATTGCCATTTGGACGGCAAGCTGTGGTCGGTGGATGGATTATTTTGCGAGAGGTTAAAAATAGATGTGGTGGAAGCGTTGACGTTATGTTCTTATTAAGTTTTACCAAAGTTTAATGGGAGGAAGAGATTGACAATAAGTTTATTTTGCACCACAGATATCCCAAACAACATCAAATAAATTTCAAGTAACAGTGAAGGTGGTGGAACTGAGGTGAAAATGATACTGAATGAAAAATAAATTGGCTTTTCTCGGATCCAGTGGGCCTTTTAGGTTAAAGGTTTCGCTTTGCCCCCATTCTCCTTACAACGAACGTTCTCCTTTTGCCATTACAATAAATAGTAAAGTTGAGAACAAAGTTGAATAAGTTGAGAAAAAAGTTTTGCAGTTTTGCTCGAAATATTATCGTATATAAATCAAGTGTCAATAGACTCGATAAAGATTTTCGATCTTGGCTGAGGGCCAGAGTGTTCACCTGCCCAAATCGAATAGACCAAATTTAAACCAGCATAAATTTCAAGACAAACACGCCGCAATAAATCACCTGAAAACGGCCTTGTAACCCGAAACAAGCGCTTGCGAAGATTTGCAATCGATCCTTCCGTGAAATATAGCGCGCTTACTAAATCTCAATCAAACGCATGGACTCCCTACACTCCCAAATGGTGCACCAGCGTGTTTATTTGTAAGTCGAATTGTAAGTGGTAAGAAAATAGCTTACGGGAAATACTTTAACAATAAATGCACGTTCCCCTCATTTCAGCGATGTGTAGTAATTTTCTATAAGAACGCAAGGTATCCCGACCTTCAACTATTCATGAAACATTCATAATTAACGAAATCGGTCCGGTGCTCCTCACTCGGTTTCTCCTACACGAGCTCGGTGTATATCATTGCTAGTACCACATCAACAGAACACAACGGGCTACATAAAGACATCAAGTGTAAAAGCGAAACACAGAGGTTCCAAACCTAACATAACCCTGCACTCTACACATCGAAAGCACTCTTAAGGCGACGAAAAGGAAATCAAAAGGCAGGACTTATTCAAAGCTAAACCCTTATTGGTCGCTGTGCAAAAGTATAGGCGGAGATTCGATCTGAAAGCATTGCTATTGGTTGGAGAGTCAAGGTCAAGGTCCTTTTGTTTTGGGGAAAAAGTGTTGAGGAAGATTCAAAGGAGAATTATGCAAATATACGCAAACGGAGATCACGATAAGGTGCAAATGATGACAATTGCCCCATTGCGTACGTTGCCGTCTACTTGATGTACATACTGTTGACGTACGTATGGTTAATAAACGCCACACCGTTAACTTGATGCAGCTGACACGTAAAGTAGATAATGGACGATGGAATAAGTTAATGTAAAGATGGAGAAGGATAACAGTAATTGATAAATACAATTGTGTTAGTTTGAACGTGCTAAAACAATACGTTTTCCGAGAGTAAAAACTGAACATTCCGACAATTTATACCTGGATAAAATTGGAATGATATTGATTCAGACGAGTAAGGATAATAGTAATGAATTCAAAATGAGGATTTATGGAATTTAAAGGGGAGATGGGGGAAAATAGCAGAGGTGAAGCAGAATTTGAAGGATATGAAAGTAGAGTTACTACAAAGCAAAGAAGATATGATGAATATGAGAGAAGAATTTGCTAGTGTGAAAGGGGACAACCTTTGCAACAATGCAGTGATATTTTGTAAAGGATACGAAAATTGGATTTAAGGAAGCTGGATATATACGTTGGAGTAAATTGTACGCACAAAAACTGAGAAAATGTGGCTGACCGAAAAGCAAGAAGACGAAAAGATATTGTTCAATCGAAGAAAATCATCACAAAGAAGTTTTGGGAATTATGGAAAGAAAAAACAGAAAGAAAAGGAAAGAAGAAAGAAAAGACGAAAGAAAAAGGAAAGAGAGGAAGAGAGAAATTAAAGACGAAAGCAAAACTAAAAGAATCAAGTTGTAAAAGGAAACACCCTGAGTGAAAAATTAAAAAAACAAGATTAATAATAAATAATTTAAAGAACAAATAGACGAAGTTGAATAATAAGTAAATAGGCAAACATTCAGAATACTAGACGTGGGAAATTAAAAAGAAAAAAAACGTTACGGAATTCGGTAATAAATAAAGAAGGAGATCTTCTGAAAAAAATAGTGCCGAAAATTTCTAAGAAGATTACTAAGAAATTCGACATGAAGCAAAGAAAGGGTTCTTTTAAAAATAAATTTGAAACAAACGATCTAGAAGGAGAAGAGGAAATTAGTTATCAACAAAAAGCTGTAGGGATAAGAGAGGAAGAAGTGGCAGACGAAATCAGAAAATTAATAATCGAAAAACTGCCAAGGAGATATACCGAATGATTGATCGTTAAAAAAATACCGAAGGAATGGAACGCCGGAACTGTTTTACCAATACATAAAAAGCCGACAAGAAGGGCTACAACAATTATTAGGAGGTAACCCTACCAGGTATACCAGAAAAACTTGTAGCAAGGATAACAGAAACAAAAAGAAAAAATATCACAAAACCCCATATCCACATTAATTCCTGTGTACAATACATTCATTCCTGTGTATTTCTTCTAGCCCTAAATCCACAATGTGGATTTAGAGCTGGAAGAAGTACACATGGATTAATTAGAGAAATGGGTCAGATGGACATGGAATGTGAGAAGTATAAAGAGAAAGGGGGAAGAAACTGTTGAAGAAATGAACAAAGACAATCAAAAAAAATGAACAATTTTTCAACCAAAGAAAATCGTCACAAAGAAATTTTCAGAATTACGGGAAAAAAATAGGATGAAAAGGTAGGAAGAAAGAAAATGAGGAAGAAAAGAAAGAAGAAAGCAAAAAGTTATAAACTAAAACGATCAAAATGATAGAAATTCAAGGACAGTGTACTGGATGCGGAAAAAAAGAGCAGTGGTGCACTACGAAAATTTGATTAAATATAAAGAAGAAAACCTGCTGAAAAAATTATTAAACTCCAAATAGGATGCATACCACGAAAGATACAAAGAAATGCGAAAAAAAGAAGGAGATCTTCTGGAAAAAATTGTGCCAAAAATTTCCAAAAAGATAAAGAAATGCGAAATTAAGTTAAGAAAGTGTTTTTTACAAAGAAATTTGAAACAAACAATCTAGAAGAAGAAGAGGAAATTAATTATTAACAAGAAGCTTAAGGGATAAGAGAGAAAGAAGTAATAGAGATACTCAGAAATATACTCAGTATATTTCCTTGACATTTTGATTATTAATTTTCTTATTTCCTCTGTTAATTCTTCTTCTCTTATCCCTTGAGCTTCTTGTTAATAATTAATTTCTTCTTCTTCTTCTAGATTGTTTGTTTTAAATTTCTTTGTAAAAAAATACTTTCTTTACTTCATTTCGCGTTTCTTTGTTATCTTCTGAATGATACTGAATGATATTAATTGATAAGAAAATATCGAAGGAATGGAATGCCAAAGAAATTTTCGGAATTACGGAAATAAAAAAAACGGGATGAAATGGGAAGAAGAAAGAAAATGAGAAAGAAAGGGAAGAAGAAAAGCAAAAAGTTATAAACTAAAACAATCAAAATGGCAGAAATTCAAGGATATTGTACTGGACGCGGGAAAAACAGAGGAGTGGTGCACTACTGAAATTTGATTAAATATAAAGAAGAAAACCTGCTGAAAAAATTATTAAATTCCAAATAGGCTGCAGACCGCTAAAGATACAAAGAAATGCGAAATATTGAAAGGAAAAACAAAGGAATCATGGGTACAACTTTTTTGCGATACACTAAAACAATTAAAACGGAAAAGAGCATACAATATGGTGTATATAATAGATCAGAACAGGAACTGAAATGAAGAGAAAATGATTATGTAAGGTAGATGGAAACAATACTTTGGGGAATTTACGAAATCTGAAATAAACAACCTCCAGGGAAATATACTAAATTGTTTTGAATTTATGAGAAAATACCGAACAAATAGAAATCGGAAATTTTACCATAAACATAACAATTACTTACATAATTGAGTGTTAGTGGATCAATCACACGACTTTCTCTCACTTAACCCCCCAATCTTGAAACGGTGAGTACTTTAAATGATACTTTAAAAGTCCAATAACTTCTAAACGGTGCGACTTTGGAAAATGTATGTTGAATAAAATCGATCACAAATTCGACAAGGAATTTAATAAACGGGTACGTTCTGGAAAGCGTTGCGGACCATAGTAAATTCGGCACGCCATACAAAGATGGCGCTAGCACCCCATAAAAATTTCAAATAAATTCAGCACGCGATAGAAAGATGGCGTTAGCAGTCTTTACTAATTTGGTATATTTACTAGTTTTCTTGATACATTTCAGGTGAGAGAAAGTAAATATACCAAATTAGTATGCTCAGGTAATTGGTTATCTTTTATTATTCGTTTGAAAATCAAACCGCTCTCAAATTCTGAAATAAAACTGATCTAAAATTATTTTATAATTATCGTCAAGCTTGAAATGTCATATGTTTGACTGAAAATGTCAGTTCTTGTAAATATTATTTTTATCCACAACTGTACAATTTTCTTTACAATCTGAGAATTTTTCAATAAATTTCTTGAATTATTAAAGCAAATTTGAAAGAAATTAAATTAATTGGTTGTTGTAATTAATTGGTTGACTGTAAAGCTGTAATTTATCGTCATTTTTCAAAATTGTCTTTCTAAAATGATAAAAATGCAAATACTTTTCAATATAGATGTCAATGAATTTTGTTAAAAATAAAATATCTGTTATGGATATCGCTTAATAAAATATTTTTTCATTTAAAAAATTACAAAACTTCAAACAAATAATTACAAACGACAAACATTGAAAAATATCATATTATATTGATTTTCTCAAAAATAAACACATCTTTTCCTGTAAATAAAAGATCGATGAGACTTTTTGAAAGGAAAAATATTTTATTCACAGGAAAAGGTGTTTTTTTTGATAAATAAAAAAATAACAAAGCATTTAGTATAATTTTGGGTGATCTTCTTCATGCAGGAGTGAACTTATTATAAACATTAAAGAAGTAACCATTATTTAACATTATTTAAGTAAACTTGAAAACAACATTTTTACACTTTCTTAGTTTTCTTTTATATATAGAGAAACAGAAAAAGTAGTAGAAATACAGATCATGTATTTTGATGTAACTAACAATACAGTTAAAGTTTTAATTATTTCTATTAATTTTATTGAATGGAAAATTTTAATTAGTTGTTTTGAATAAATTTTAATTTCTTTTGATATCATCAGAAATTGCATGGAAACATTTATGCAAAAAATGAAATATTAAATGCAAAAGTCAATTATAAAAATAACTCATTATTCATCGGGTCATCATGTATTGACAACAACTTTCAAACAACAGAAAAACATAAAATTTTACATAATACATTTAAGTTAATTTTTTTAAAAAAAAATTTAGTTGATGAATCCCGGTTACCTAAAGCCTTAAATCTGTTGGAGAAACGAAACTTCAACTAGGTTGGATTCTGGACACAGAGGGATTTGCAGACAACAAAACTGAATGAAAAATACCCTTTTGGCTACTACGGATGGAGGGGTTGACGGAGGTGGAGTTGATACAGGTTTACAACACGATGGCAAAAATTTGAATTATTTTTATTAATTTTAATGAATGGAAAATTTTAGTTAGGCTAATCTAAAACTAACAGTGCCATTTGTGGCAATTGGTCTGTCTGTCCACCCATCTGTGTGTCTGTACGCCCGTCTGTTAGAAATACTTTTCCTATTTCTATTTATTTTAGGGGAAAAAAAGTTTGTAATAAAAGTTTCATTGTTTCAATGTATTTTTTGCAAAAAAAAATGCAGATAACTTTTAAACTATACTGTGTGTCCCAGGTTAACGTGAATAAAATTAGTAAAATGGTTATGAAAAAAAATTCAAAAAACCCTTGATATCCCAGGCCAATTTTGTTTTTAAGAAAATATATTTATTTTTTTTACTTTAAATGTCCAATAACTCTTATAGGTTGCGACTTTGGCCAAATGTATGTTTAATAAAATAGACAAGAAATTCAATAAGGAACCCAAAAATGTAATGATATACAGGATGTTCCATTTAAAAACTCAAGTTGCATAGCGTCTAGAAGAAATGGAGCAGCCTGTATATATGAAAATAACATTATGTTATGGGGGAGACTAAGTATTGTAACTTTTATTGGATTTTTTGCTAAAATAGAGTTTAAGAGAATTTTGAATTGCATTACAGCACCGCTATGCTAAGACCATAAATAGGCCATGAATTCGGCCATCGTGTGATCAAAGTCGGTGTAACTGTAGAGATGGCAGAAGGCTGTTAGTTTGACCTTTGACCACACAATAGTGCTGCCATGCTCGAACGAGCGTGAGGGTAAAGACAAACATTATTTATTTTTACCCCGAGCGAGCTCGGTCGTCTAGGCACTGACTATTAATTTAGAAGGAAATAAAAATATTATAATTCCAGCAATAGGCGAACGACATACTATAGAAATAGAAATACAGAATATATAGACGCATCGGGTCCATAATGGAAAGCAATAGAAAAAAAGATTGACGAAGAAACAATAATATAAATAAAAATCGATAAAAACTATGATTGATTATGATTTTTTGTTATTGTTTGCTACCTACTTGGTATGTTTATGAACGGTAGTGTACATGTATTGTACTGGCATTTTATGGTTATTTTTCTGACTGAACGATGATGTTAAAGTGGAGGTTTTTAATTACGAATAATCTTGAAGCCTTAGAATACCATTTCACCTATATAAACCGCATGAAAAGTTTTGTTACACCTCAGAGCATAGATATCACCCCATTCTTGTTGGATAATTTAAATTTAAATTTTGCTAGGTTATTTTCTAATCGCGTTTTAAATAAGACTTAGCACAGTTAAAGAAAGCTTATTGCAATGTGAAAATTTTGTGCTTCGCAATTTAAGAGTCGTCATAAAAGGAAAGTCCAAACAACCCCTAAACAGAAGATCCCTGAATGATTGATTGTAAATAATTTCAATTTTGAATTCAATCTTAATCTTTTAACGTGTACATCCAGTTACGTTGTTAAGTTATTGTATATTAATGAGTTGTATAAGCTGTAAACCAAATGCAAACATTGATCCAGGCGTACAAAGGTGCGCCAGGTGTACATTATACGCAGTACAATGATATTACTGCATTTATAATACCGTAGTAATTACTGAGCTAACGATAAATTCGTCGCTAGTATTGTTGGGAACCGCTGACGTCGGTGTAAAGTGACGGTACCAAGCGGACCCCAGCGCCATGAATGCAAGTGGTGACGTGTGAAATTAATATCATCGACCACGTACACTCGTGTGTTCTCTGGACAGTGAAACTGAGTGATGGACAACGTTTTCATCATAAATGGCTCCGCAACTCTCAGAGGAAAGCAGACCTTCTATTGTCAAACTGTTTCCTCGGATTGCAATTTCCCAATCTAATTAAAGTTTTCCAAAAAGTTAATAAGAACGGTGTCAGCGATGTCAGCGTTTGCGTTTGGAGAAATGATATTAATGCCGGTAACGAACAGTAGTCACCAGCATTAATAACATACGAAACAAGAAAATGAATAATAGAATACACTATGAATATTTAAAGTTTAGTGGTACTAGCCAAAAAATTAAACTACAGGAGCCAAAAGTCAGGATCAAGAATGTTCGGATTAACAATTGCTCGCAGATCTTTCAGTTGTCTGTTCAACAATAGACTATTATAACTTTTCCAGAGCAATTATACTAAAACTTAGTTATAAGCCCCCATGGATCAAATAATAATAAGCTCACTAGTTTTTATCGTACTATTAAAACACAACATTGATAAGCAAATCTTCTTATATGGTGTTGTAAGCAATCAGCTTTGGAATTTAGATTTACATATATCTCCCAATCGTTCATTCAATAAACTGTCATAAGAGCCCTTTGGAAAAGTTTGTAGTTGATACGGCATACAGTGCTAAGAGAATTATTTATGCCATCTAAATTATTATAATTTTATAACAGACCTACAGTGTTGAAAAATCTTCGCTAAACAATGGAAAAACTTTTACAAAGATGTACCTCGCTACAAGACGTCCTTTCAAGTTTATACTTGAAAGGACGTCTTGGACGAAACAGTGCTCACATGACTTAAGAAAGTTTTCCCTATTCAAATTTTTCTTTTGTGTAAACCATAATTATCAATAAAAGTTGACGAGTTAGTAAATTCACTTCTAAATGTAAACATAACGCTATTTTACTAACAAAAGTAAAATTAACAGTAGATCGGGCTGAAAGAATATTAAAAACAAATTTGTGCAAGAAAACTGCTTTATAGATCTATCTGAAATTATTGATGAATTATTTTGAATATGGAGAGATGATATATCATTTACTGTAAAAACCCGGCAAATCTGGAAACAGCAATGTCTTTTGTTTTAGAAAAACAAAACTAGCTATATTTGTGTAAACAAAGCACGCAAATAAATGTTAGTAACTCTCTGAAATTTAAACCAATACCACCAGGTAAAAATTTAGAACCATCTAAATCTAAATGAAAATGTAAAGGTAATTTATAAACTGTAAACTGAGGCTGTAAGTACTTACAGTGTACTTACAACCTCAAAATCATTATCCAAACAGAAATTTTAAACAATCATATCGCACATTTATTCTGAATTTCCAACAGAATAGACCTATGATGATAAGAAATATAAATTATAGCCCACCAGGTTACAACTTTTAAAAACTTTGGTTTTAATCCAAATATCAGATATTCCCAACCTATGGACGTACATAAAACAAACAGCAATTTAAGAATACCACCAAAACGCCCAAGACACGATATGAATAATTTAGAACATAATGATGCAAAATACATAATGTATTTTATGACGAAGAAACTTATCAATATTATCAGTATTAAATTATAAACATAAAATCCTAGAAACACCATATACAAGCATTGCATTTAAATTGAACAATCCCGCTATAGAAATCCCAGCGAGAACAAAACAGCTAATTAAAGTACCAGTTCAGCAAAAACCCGGTCAGTTTATTTTAAACCACATGCAATTAATGAAAGACGTAGAAATTCCTGACTCATTAATAACAGTCAAGAACAACGAAGCCTTAGTGGAGGCAACAAATTTTAATGAATATCCGCCCAAACTAAATATAGAACCCATATTCTTAGAAGAAATGAATTATCCTATTACAGATAAAAGTTTCAAATTTAACATTGAAGGAAATAAAGAATATTCAGATGAGAACAATAAAAGAGAGATTAAGAATTGATCATCAAAATTCAGAAGAAAAAAATGTGATAAAGAATTTAATGTGTAGATATCATGAAATAATTCATAACGATAATATTCCCTTAACGTTTCATGCAAAAGTCAAACATGAAATCAATTTAAATGATAATGTCCCTGTTTATCAGGAATCTTAC
>JAWQRJ010002933.1:0-12753 GCA_033557515.1 Diorygopyx duplodentatus | reverse complement strand
GCAAACAAAGTTTCGACCATTTGTAATGTTGTCACCAAATAAATTGTCCTCAAGATCAGATTGTTTCTCTACGTTTTCAATTTCTTTGACTTTGAATTTGACATGACTTCAACTTTCATGATTTTGTGGAAACGCTAAATCGGGTTAGCACAGTTAATTTTTTAATAAATGTTCGTATAATTACTTACCAGAATTAAGTTTTAGAGTAAAATAGCGGAATAAGATGCGAACTATGCTATTACATGCTATTATAATGTAGATAAATTTGACCTTAACGCATGCGCAGCATTGTAGAAATTGCAAAAATGGCCCTAATGTGCGATTTGCATTTTCAGTGTTAAAATTTGCACGTTAATGCGGGAGATTGTTGTGGAATATTGACGCGCAAAAGCGGTGGAGAGCCGACAGATTGCGGTAATGAAAACATAATCAATTTAATTGAATTTACTAATTTTTCGCTTAAGATTAAATTTGCGAACGCACTCGATGCTAGAATGAAACGTTAATTTCCATATATATTAGTCTAGCTGTTATGTCCCTGTTATACGGAATTTATTTTCGCGTGGCATCTCTGGTGGTATCTCTTGTGAAAGCCAAGCGCGTTTATGTAAATTTCCTATGGGCATCGCAGCATGGCTCAAAATTCCCGATAATACCGGTTATTATATTATTTTTCGATCAGGGTCTTTTTCACTTCGCTAATTTTTCAAACGCTACAAAAGGCCCGGCGACTGTGCGATGCATTTTCCATACGTTTTGGCGGAAATTTCAATTTTTAAAGTGGAAACCTTCGAGTGTTATTTTTGTCGATTAACGGTGTTGATTGCGGCCATTGATGTGTTGTGTAGCTGAAATTCATTGGTATAGTTCTCTCATAGACACACATCCACGGAACTTCCAAGTCAATCGACCAAATGCACAGAAACTGGATGAACGCCTATAGCAGGGTCAAGCTATTCATCACTACGCCCTCTGTGATGTCCATTAATGTTGCAACGTGTAATTCCATGTAAAGGACAGACCAGGCATTATTTATGTGCCGTTTTTTTCACTCGAATTACCCACCGGCGCATTTTGTATATAATTATGTTTTATAGCGTAACTGTACAACCGAACGTTCACACCACGAAAAATACGGATTGCGAACACGGGCTGTAAATTTCTCTTGCGACACGTTACACTAGTTACAAACCGAACTCTGCTATCATTTATAACATATTTTTGCTTAAAGCCTATATTTCGCCCTTAAGGTCAAGTACCTGGAAGACCGACCTCGCTCGGGGGATGAAAACAGCAAAAAATACTAGTTTGTGCAACAAGAGTGGATATGGTATTACGATATAAAATGAATTTAGTGAGAGTCGAGACATATCTCAATAGATTCCTGGCACCGGATTATGAATATCCTACAAATATCGGCCGGCAACTAAAAGCCGTTTTCCCGCAGTAGGGAATACATACATACAAGATTTGCGCGTTTAAGAATGTTATCTAAAGTAATGCGCATGTGCAGGAATATCTTTAAACTTACCTTCACTACTTCTATAGCACGTCTTGAAGTCTGTGCGTAGAAGCAAGTTAATAAATATGATATATAAGAGAGAATTCCTAGCCGCTGAATAAGATTTGAATAAAAATGGATGTTTAAAATGTATCTGCGTGGGAAGTCACGTTAAATAGAATATCGTCTGGCGCCAGCGGATGTACGGCATTTTACGGATTTCAAGCATTTGGGGTGCCGGCGGGTTGACTGAAGGCTGGAGAACAAAAGTCACTCTTCCATATAAATACTCGTTAAAATGCAGCAGGACAAATCCAGCGTTATTGGACGAGACCCCGATGGAAGCGCCATATTTCGGCCTTTTTATCACCGGAAATGCGGCGAAACTATCGGCCCGCTGAGCTGGAAATAATGGCGGACGCACTACGACTCAGGCTGCTTAGGTTTAATGACAAGTGACAATCATAACTGGAGATGCACAATAGAAACTGAATTTATATGCGGTCCTCACGTCCCTATAATGGCTTCTTACTCGACTCCACTATTTATCTTTTCCTGCTGGCTATATACCATTCTCGAAAGTATAATTCTCGTCTACCAACGATGCCTTTGGCGCCAGACTGCTTCGGCAAAAACCCACCCGAATTACATTTTCAATAGCAATTGGCGCCCTTTCAATTCCTTTTTCACGACAACACGAGAAAAGGGAAGCATTCTTATACGGAATCATTCTACATCAGATAACCTCTTATGTTACTTTTATACAGTACTACGCATGCGCGGAGATTATATGTATAATTAAGAAATTAGAGCGATTTTAATCCACAGATGTTTAATTAAGACTTTTCTTACCGTATGGATTTGTGGATTGATGGCCCGGGCATAGGTTCACCCGCTGGTCTGCTGCTGGATTAATGTAGTTAGGTTAGCTTACTCTCGACAAGGTGACAAAGCATCGTTTATTACTTTTATGTAGTCCCACGCATGCGCGAAGAACATATGCCTTACTAACCTTATTTGCGAGATATGAATCTCGCAAAATGTGCACATTTTCTTTAATAAAATTTAATTTTGATCGCGAAATAACTACTTTTAAGGCTGCATGCGTTCGTAGTATCTTAGGATGTTGCAATATTAGTTTATTCAAGTAAGTAAACACTGTAGATGCTAAATGTCATATTTGCGTACAGACATTAATTTCTGTTAGTCGCGAAGTCATCTAAGCTAGGAATGATTTCAAGCCCTGTTTTATGAATTCGCGTGTGATAAATTGCAAAGTTACGCATTCTAGTTGCCATGTTTTACGTGTGAATTTGAACTGTTGCCAAACCGATAGCTGACGTATTTATTATAATGCTTAGAATGTGCACTCGAGGTTTCTGGCGCCCTTTTTTTATTTCATCGTTGAACCAGAACATTTTATATGTTCCTCGTGCCTTAACACAAATGGGCTTGTTTTACATAACGTTGCATTCTGTGGGATTTAATGATTTTATTTATATGCAAATATGTAGGTACAGTTCCGGAATTAAAATAAACTTCGAATTAAAACATTGTTAGCCCTCTGGTATATGGCAGGAATTTAGATTAACCAAGTACCTGCGCGCGGAATTTTTAAGTGTATTTTGTTTTTTAAAAAAATGTGATAATTAAGTTTTCGCTGTTAGCAGTTCTCATGTCTCCCAAATAGGGTTAATGCTTGATATGCATAAATTACTGCGACAGACAATGTAACCACATAACACGTAGATCTGTGGGATATATGAGACATGACAAGATACCTGACGTATTGACTACTATAACGTTGTTACGCTATTTGCTATAATGTACCACAATCTCTAATATTTGACCTAAATTTCTGTCTTATTATTGTTAATACAATTTATATACTTTTTAACTAACTTTAAAACTACCCAAGCTTGCCCGATTCCTATTGCGCATGCTTCTACACATGCGCAATGCGTTTTATAAGTCTAATATGATACATATGCAACGATCTCTTTTAAATGCTAAAATGTTTATTGTCCCTTAGTTAAATGAATGCTGCCCCTAACTGAATAGTTCAAATGAAATGCCTGCAAACACATGGCACGTGCATTGTTTTGTAAACAAGGAAGCAATCGCACAAAATAACATAATTTGGACGTCGTGAGGGGAATAGTGTACGAGGGGGATTCGATATATTGAGTAAGTAAAGAGAAAATGGTCCGTGAATATGGCGTTTATACTTAATCACGTTAGACTTAATAAGGTGTTCGGTCCGACGTGTACACGGGATGAAATCCAGGTTCAAAGCGCGAAAATTAAAAAGCCAACGGGTAACAGCAAAAAGGTGTTCAGTATGCAGTATTTGTTTTCGATGTGAATTATGCAATCAGCTCGAAGTCCGTGCTTGCGGGACGATTTTATGCGAATCGAATATTGTAACCAACGTTTATCGAGCCCTACAGTCTGTTTATATTTGTTAATACGTGCATGAACCAACCCCCGAATGCAGAATGGTTATCGATGATTCACAATTTAACTTACAGAGGACACCACTATGCGGCCAAACGTTACCGAATTCTATCCAATTGTACGGCATTTCGTTTAATATAGAAAATGGAAGCGTTGCGTTAACAAAATACTACCATAAATAAGAATTATGTAGCGCGCATGCGCAGTAGTACGCACTATGCTATAATAGACTTTAAGTAGTCGAGGGAGGCGTGTGTGTGTGAGTGCTTGCTTTTAACTGCCACCATCTTATTATTAGGCAACTTCGTAACATGGTAAGAAGAATCATAAAGACAAGATTTCTATTTCTTTTTCAGCTAGTTTTAGATTAAATAGAACTTTCCTAATCTCCTTTGCACCACTCAAACTTTCCAACCATAACTATTTATTTAATCAGAGACTATACAACGGACTCTCAAATTGTTTCAAGTTTTCACGTTATTAATGGTGAAAACAGGTTCTGATTAACTTCAGAGCGCATGCGCACTAATGTAAAATATACGATAATGGACTTTATATGTGAAACTGTATATATTGATTGGTTGTTGTTGCATTATTATTGTAGACTTCGTATTTAAACTATTGGAAAAAGCGGATTCATTCGCTACTGGATTGTGTTTAAAATATTTTAAGCGATAACAGGGTGTATGGATGAAATTTTAAAAAAAAATGTTTACGAAATATCTGTTTAAAGCGTTGAAATGTCTGGGTATAGGTACGAATTACCCGTCACTGTCAATTTTAAAATGCGGAGTCGCGCATACAAAAATAAAATCGGACCCACCATGTCGGTTTTTAAATGACTTTGATAGATAAGCTCATTCTCGATTAAAGGGCAGACGGAATTGATCGTTGTGTCACTTGGGACGACACTATTTTCAATTAATCTTTCGTATCTTGGCGTGGTGTATTTAATTTTAGATCAAACTACTTCAGTTTTTCATCAAACAATCGCTTTTCGATTAAGCGAAATCTTCGTCCTTTATTTTCACCCCAAGTTTGGGTTTTCTCTAATCCCACAATATATTTTCGGTGACAATTTAATACGACTTTGAAAATCCGACGGATATTTCGCTGTTTTCTTGAAAATAACAGATTACTATTCGATACATCTAATTTATCCTTCGTTAAAATTGAGAATTTGCTGCTATTAGAAATGTTAATAAAGCTTAGGACATTCTAACGTCTTGTTAGGGTGAAACCCTAACTATTTTGAATAATCCTAATGAAGTATGTATTTTATCCAAGGTGTTAGGTGTCACCCATAAAATTAATGATAGTTCCAGTTAACACCCCGGTTAATTTATTACTTATTTCGGCAATTTCAAAGACTTTAGAATGATGATATTATTTGGAGAGAACGATCTTGGGATTTTCGTTTACGTCAAGGTAAAAACAGAACATCGGTTCTAACCGCGATGTAACCGAAATTGAACAGTAAAGCAAACGAGTTAAATAAAGGGAATCAAGTCGTGGAGCGTAATATATTTGAGCAGGATTGTTCGAAATACTCCGACCAAACCTTAACGCTCGTGTTTCGATTTTATCTTCTTCTATTGCAAGTCTATGCTATTTTAGCTTGGCTACTGCATGCATTATCCGCTTGGACGAACAATATCAAAGCTAATAAAAGAATTACCGGCCCGGAATTAACCAATAAATATTTTTAGCCCTTCGTATTGTAACACGGAATTGTTTCCACTTCGAAATTTCACCATATTTGCACCGTATTTTACATATTTCAAAGTAAAAAGTTAAAACAAACGATAAACAACAATGGATCGTAAATGTAACGGTCGCGCACGCGCATTACTAGAGAAAATCTAATAATCGACCTTAAGTACAAATACATAGTGTACAAAGTTAATTTCAATATCGTATTAATTTATCCTATCCTATCCTATTATATTAAATGAGCAAAAATTGTATATTTATTTATTTATTTGTCCATAGGACGGTTTTTTAAACGCCACACAAGGTTGGTGATATTTGCAGGATATAGACATTAAGGTACGAGGAATCCATTGAGGTAGGTCTCAACTCTCACTTAATGCGATTTATAGGTGTAGGATACAATGTTTTTATCTCCCGAGCGAGCTCGGTCTTCCAGGTACTGTGAGTTACTATACAGGCACGATAGCGAAGTCAGAAGTGAGTTTTTAGTTCCAACTGCCGGTTAATCAGTACTCCGTAAGATGGCGAAATTGTCATAATGTCACTTTGACGTTTCTGTAAGCTTGAAAATATCACTTTGCGGCTGTGTTACCTATAATTCTTCTTCGTTTTTGTGAACACTTAATTTTTCGGTATAATAAACTCCTAATGGATTCAACCTTCATTTTAATTTATGTCAAGATAACATAGGGAGAAGTCCCTTAGTTCGTGGAGCTTCTGAATGCAAGAACTGAAGTGAAACTAATCCATCACAGTCACAAGGCGTATTAAAATGGAACAATTTTGCTCGGTCTCTGAATTAACTGGCAAATATCGCCCATTTTCTCTGAACCTCGACGAGAAGACGGCCTTAGAATGGTTAAATCGTATAAATAAAGGAAATGTAAGGCTGTATCAAGTTTTGTGCATTAATCATCTGATTCTAGATTTTATTGTAGTTTGTTTAAAAGTGTTTGATATAAAAACCAGTGACATCATTTAATGTGAAACGTCAGCTAGTAATAGATGAATTGCAGAATGTAGTTACTCTAATTATCAATATTTGATAAAAATAGACAGTGCTACAGTTTGATTATATTTCATTCATTTCAAAAGAGGTTTTCACTGTAACGCAGTGTCAACAATAATTTAGGTTAAAACAGTTGCTTTGTACATCACAGCGTAATTAATCGATTTTTTAAAAAAATCTACTGCTGCAAACTTTTTCTGGCTCGACGACTGAAACGTATTTTAATTTTCGGTTCAATTCTCCGGCTTTCCCAGTAAATCTACGAAATTCTCCTGCAAAACAAATCCCAGTTTAAATAATTACGCTCTCGGAACAGGCCAAACTAACACACACCGCTAAATTGCAGTGAAAATTGATCGTAAGTGAAATGTACTTTTTAAATTTTAATTAAACTCGTGTTTGTACAGTCGCAATTACTTGCGAGTCCAGGGCCACGGTATTTGTCTTGCATTAGCGATTGTTTAATTTGTGAATACCTAAAAACAACTATTGGATTTCCGTCTTTACAAATTTACAATTTTTTTTAAGGTCGACCATCGCACAACTTCCACTACCGCGCACGCGCGACGTCCCTAAACGAAATATTCCGCAATTTCCGAAGTAACTTTTTAAAAGGTTTTCAGTCATTAAAGCTCCCCCCCCCCCCATTTTACAAATTCACCCCGTTAGAGCAGGCAGCAGGGTGGATTACAGCAGACAACTATTTCAAATCCAATTTTAACGGATTAGTTAGACTAAAGAGGGTCCTACTGACCACCTGGGACTAAGAACTTCACCGAGCCATTACACAAAAAACGATGATATCTTGAAGAAAACACTGAGATTACGTTACACTCGAACACAATTTTTAACCGATTATAGGTTATAGTAGCTTACGCATGCGCGGAACTGGAATAGTACGCCGCGGATTTGCGCACGCGCAAATGAATTTGCGTTGCTAGAAATGTCATAAAAGGTGATAAAGAGCTGTTTATAAGAGAAAAAAAAGATATTATGACAATGTTCTTTTACTTATTTTGTTGTGTAATTAAAGCTGTAGGGGAAGATGGACTATTGAACTAGGTTTGTATAAAAAGGGAAGCAACGAAGTTGGTTTCAGTACTTTTCCGTATAGGAAACCGTAGGGTCCAGTTTCTATTGTTCGCTCCCCGGTTTTATTTTTTCGTTTCGGTGTAATAGATCGGAAATATTACGTTGAGTTTTCGAAACTATCTATTGTAGCTCGGTGATTTTACTGCCGAGGGTACAAATAAGAGTTGAAATAAAAGTTGGAAATAAAGGATGCAGTCGGAAAAATGTTTCGCGCGATCCTATTACCGAGCCCATGAATAATTTTAGCGAATGCGCGACAGATTTTGCATATTCGTTGTTACTTTAATTATTAACGTTTAAATTGGTATTGATGCCCGCGTCTAGACACTGATAACAACATTATTATTTTAAAATATCCACGAAAATGTTTCTACAGTCCCAACTTATTTTTTTTTACCTTATTGCGGTATATAAACCAGGCATCCGGGGCTTCTAAATTTTAATCACACTTTATGAATATTTTACGAGGTATAGTGGCCTACTGTCCGTGAATAATGTATTATATGACATTCCAACGGAAATATCTTTTAAGTGGTATTTGCAACCCACTATGTTTCATATTCAAAGCTGAGGTTGTTCAGTTCTGACCAAAATTATTACTTAAAGTCAAGACGAAACACCATTTTGAGATAAATATAAATATATCCTCTATCATATACTTATGTAGAGGCGATTGTTGTACTTCTTATAGCATTACGCATGCGCTAGAGAATACGTTGTTCGATCTTTAATCAACTGAATATGTCATCCGTAACTTTCGTGTAAACATGATATTTTAATACAATTATTATTAACACACTATACCACAATAATAAATTTGATACAAATGTCGTATATATCAAATTATTAAATGCGTATTTCGGAAAAAGATCGATATGGAAATATTTAACTTTATACCGAGCGGATTTAATACATAAACACGCCTCTAAATTTGTTTGGGACATTAAATTCATTTTAGCACTTTATTTACAAACCACAAAAATCACTTTGTGTCAGACAAACCACAACTCAATTCGCCAGTTGGCTGTATAACAAAGGTTGACATAAATTCTGTAGCCCTGGGTAATTCAAACTGTCACATAGTTCACGAGAAATCAATTACTAGAGCTAGAAGTGTTCAAATTACATAGTTTTGGAATTAAATACAGGTTGTATTTGATATTCGTCGTTAACGTAATATACCATCAAAATGAACAATTAATCACTTTTATTTCAATGATTAAACAATTATTTCGATTATTGAACAGTATATTCCGCTTTTTGCAGAATATTGTTATTTACAAACTGCGCATGCGTTAGCGACTGCGCAAAAATAAATCTAAGATAAAAACTAAATTAAATCCAAATACAAATCGAATATTTTTTCTACTTATCAGTTTTTACGGTCTCAAATCTAAACCAATGTTGGAATGGGTGGGAAATTCGACGACCCCTCCACGACATCCGAGCGTAAGCTATCAAGGAAAAGTCCAAATTTCCATATTATGATAGATTCTAGTGTTTCGCCCCTATATATGACTGCGATATTTTCCTACGCTCTCGCAAACATTCGGCACACTCTTGGTATCGATTTTAGGAATCTGTATGAAATACGAGTTACCCGAAAAACTTTTACACCCCATTCTAAGAGATGCATAACAATTTGTTTTGTACAGCGTCGTATATCATGTACAAACACGATATAAAGTAATCGAACATTAGAAATGTGTTTTATTTTAACTTTTTTTTTTCGCAAATTAGAACCAAATTTGTTCACCCGTGCATCAAAGAGATTGAACATGCAATTTAGCCTTGGTTGCAGAAACCTGAAGAGATGTGATTTAATCCTTTGACACTCGACGCGAAGGAAACTTAAAAAGTCTTAAAAATATGGTTTAAAGGTGACGAACTATTGAACGCTAAGAGGGTTTAATGGAACAAGTATCATTGAAAATCCAGGAATTCGGAATATGCCCCATAAAGACCCTTCAACGCTCAAGAGCCTTCTATTAAGTTCAATTCGATCGATAAAACAGTGTCATTCAGAGCAGAACAGTTAGATATGTGAACAAAAACTTCATACTTAATATAAATGCCAAATATGTATGCAAATTTCAACCTTAATACAACTGGATTCAATAGTGAGATACAATATTGAGTAGGTCATCTACCATCGCGGCTGTCTTTAAGATTGATCTTCACCTTAAAAATCCTCTACAAAGATCAGGTTGGAAAATCTAAATAGGAGATATTCACACACTCTTAGTGTTCGTTATATTCCCATTACATTTCTTAGTATACAAACACGTAAGGACGAGATCAACCTCATCGCGGCTGTCTTTAAAATTTATCTTGACCTTAAAAAACCTCTTCAAAGATCAGGTCGCAAAATCGAAATAGGAGATATTCACACACTCTCAGAGTTTGTTATATTTCTATTAGATTTCTTAGGATACAAACATGGAAGGTCGAGATCAACCTCATCGCGGCTGTCTTTAAGATTGATTTTGACCTTAAAAAGCCTCTTCAAAGATCAGGTTGCAGAACCGAAATAGGAGATATTCACACACTCTTAGTGTTAGTTATATTTCTATTACGTCGCTTAGTGTTCGTTATATTTCTATCACATTTCTTAGTATACAAACATGTAAGGTCGAGATCAACCTCATCGCGGTTGTCTAGGTTGATCTTGACCTTAAAAAACCTCTTCAAAGATCAGATTGTAAAATCGATATAATAGATATTCACACACTCTTAGAGTTCGTTATATTTCTATTGCATTTCTTAGTATACTAACATGTAAGGT
Organism: Diorygopyx duplodentatus; assembly: GCA_033557515.1. Classification (NCBI taxonomy): domain Eukaryota; kingdom Metazoa; phylum Arthropoda; class Insecta; order Coleoptera; family Scarabaeidae; genus Diorygopyx; species Diorygopyx duplodentatus. The sequence goes on along the minus strand of JAWQRJ010002933.1, from coordinate 2,196 downwards.
CGAGATCAACCTCATCGCGGCTGTCTTTAAGATTGATCTTGACCTTGAAAAGCCTCTTCAAAGATGAGGCTGCAAAATCGAAATAGGAGATATTCACACACTCTTAGAGTTCGTTATATTTCTATTACATTTCTTAGTATACAAACATGTAAGGTCGAGATCAACCTCATCGCGGCTATCTTTAAAATTGATTTTGACCTTAAAAAGTCTCTTCAAAGATCAGATTGCAGTATGGAAACAGGAGATATTCATACACTCTTAGAGTTCGTTATATTTCTATTACATTTCTTAGTATACGAACATGTAAGGTCGAAATCAACGTCGTCGCGGCTGTCTTTAAAATTGATCTTGACCTTAAAAAGCCTCTTCAAAGATTAGATTGCAAAATCGAAATAGGAGATATTCACACACTCTTAGAGTTCGTTATATCTCTATTACATTTCTGAGTACACAAACATGTAAGGTCGAGATCAACCTCATCGCGGTTGTCTAGGTTGATCTTGACCTTAAAAAACCTCTTCAAAGATCAGATTGCAAAATCGAAATAGTAGATATTCACACACTCTTAGAGTTCGTTATATCTCTATTACATTTCTGAGTATACAAACACGTAAGGTCGAGATCAACCTCATCGCGGCTGTCTTCAAGATTGATCTTGACCTTAAAAAGCCTCTTCAAAGATCAGGTTGCAGAATCGATATAGGAGATATTCACACACTCTTAGAGTTCGTTATATTCCCATTACATTTCTTAGTATACAAACGTGTAAGGTCGAGATCAACCTTATCTTCAAAATTGATCTTGACCTTAAGATGTCTCTTAATACTATTTCTTTAATTACCTCTGCAAGAACTGAGTATAAAAATAAGAAAATATGCTTTTTGCAGCCAAACGAAAACATTCATTTTCTATCAAATAGAATTGAATCTCGAAATGTAGCCAACCGTACAATTAGTAATAAATATCAGCCAATATCTGTGGGACTTTTACGAGATGACGCATCGACTGAAATCTGAAGTTTATCTTCCATCGCACATATTGGGAAATCCGGAATAAGCCAGCAATAAAAAGAGGCTACGGATACAGACGCGAGAACTAAAATAAAAATGAAAACGCTCGAAGATTTTTTCCCGGTCTACCGAATGGAAAAGAATCATAACTCATATTTCATCGTGTGCTAGTTTATCTGTCCATTGAGTGATGTTAAGCCGCTCGCTGCTCCGTTATTGCTGAATATCCCACAGGAAACGAAACGGACCCCTTTTACAAACCTATGAATTCGTTGCATTATGATGGCCCCATCAGCCCCCTTGATGGCTTTTTAACCAAATATTAATGTTTGGTTACGCACACACTAAATTATGTTTCATGAAAAAGTGAGACTCTAATTGAATCAGACTCTGAGTAGTTGAGTTACTGAATTTGTTACCGATGATATACTACCACCTTTCAGCGGTAGGAAATAGATACCTATATCACTGCTCAAGACGTATAATTGCCAGTTGAGGGATGTCCCACTAGGGGGCGTAACTATGGACTCTGCCGTAATGTGAAATGAGACAAAACGTAAGAGGTCAGGGAAACGTGACTGGATTACTACCGCGGTGCATAAGCAACCCTGAATGGCCGAAGGATATAAATAGAATATAGAATTACGGTTGACCAAGTAAAATATCGATTCGTATAGTTATTACACTTATTACACCGCACACCATCAGTACCAAGATCAACTTGGCCATGAAGGATTGTCTTGACCTTAAATTTTTTTTTGAAAGAGGACAGCTAGCAGAGAGTCTTTAAGGTTGATCTTAAAAATCTATGTTAAAAGAACTCTTAAAACAAGGTTCCAGAGTAGACAGAAAAAAGAGTTTAAGGTCAAGTTTAAGGTCAAGAGTTTAAGGTCAAGATCTTGCCTTTAATATCCTTGTGTTGAAATCGAATACTTTAGTAGAAGTAGGGATGTGGATGTGCGATAAGAACAACCCCTTGGAGGATATGTGGCAAAAACCCTGTGCTCAAGGTCGACCTTATCTACAAAAATGAGGCAGCTGATTCTAAATAGGAAACCTTGACAAACACAGAGTGGTTAATAGTTTTAATACTTTCTTAATCTACAAACATCTACTTTGTGTTCAATAAGACAAAGTTTAAGAACCGAATCTGTTGTGCTCAAGGTTGATCTTAATCGTACAAAGT
>JAWQRJ010002932.1:0-12753 GCA_033557515.1 Diorygopyx duplodentatus | reverse complement strand
GTGTAGTAGTAGTAGTGTTTCAAATAAAGATTGTAAATATTTATCGTAAAATAACTCAGTGTTAGGTCATCGTGTATAAACAACAACTTAAGCTTATATTAGAAAATTTTACATAATTCATTGAAGTTAATATTTCTTTTTGATTTTTTTAGTTGATGATTGATGAATTCTGGTTACCTAAATCCTTAACACTGTTGAGAAACGAATTCAAACTATGTTAGATTCTGGACACAAAGGGATTTGCATACAACAAAACTGAATGAGAAATACCCTTTTGGCTACTATGGAGGTTGATGGAGGTGGAGTTGATCCAGGTTTACAACATAATGGCAACTTTTACTTTCTTTTACTTTTACACCTGCAAGTGCAAGAGAGTATTGCATTCGTCAATAGTTGTGGGAGTGAGATTTTGATATATCTTAATGAATTAGGCTAATTTATGGCAATTAGTCAAAACTGAGTGGATGTGGATCAGTCACACGACTTTCTCTCACCTAACCCCCCAATCTATTTTAGGAATAACTTCTAAACGGTGCGGCTTTGAACGTATATATGTTTAATAAAATAGACCATACATTCCATAAGGAATCCAAAAATGTAATCATATATAGGGTGTTCTATTTAAAAATCTAAGTTGCATAGCGTCTAGAAGAAATGGGGCATCTTGTATATATGGAAATACTTCTGGAAAAGAGAAAGACTGAAACCATGTAGCTTTTATTTGAAACTTTTTTACCTAAAATTATTAGAAATGGTAGACGTGTGGACCACCGACTCACGGACAGACGGACAGACGAATGGACGACCAATTAGTCTTATGCCCGGTTGCACAAAGCACAGCTGTCATGTTGACAAATTTGTTAACAAATCAGATCAGGGAATTCAAATTTGAAAATTTGAATTCTTCAATCTGATTGGCTAACGGCTCGTTAATCGCCGATTATCTTTCCAGAAGTGTTTTGTGCAACCGGGCATTAGAATGCCATAATTCGTCCAGATGTGTCAAAATCTCACCATCGAAATTTTGAACCGAATGCATTACTTTCTCTTTAAGAGCGAAGGTAAACTGAGTGGGTATGGATCACTCACACGACTTTCTCTCACCTAACTCCCCCGATCTCTAAACGGTGCCACTTTGGACATAGTATCTGGAAGACCGATCTCGCCCGGGGATAAAAACGAACTCTGTATTGCATCATCCTGGTTAAACAGAAGGCGGCCTTAGCCCAATTCGCCAAGATATATCAAAATGTCAACATGATAATTTTGGATCGAATGCATTACATTCTCTTTATGAGAGAAAGTAAAAATGTAAAACCATTAGTCTTAGAATACCATAATTCGTCCACATCTACCAAAATCTCACCATCAAAATTTTGGACCGAATGCATTACGTTCTCTTGATACCTTTAGGGTAAGAGAAAGTAAAAATTTTGCTCTTTCAAGATCATTGTTCCAGCTTTTCCTTTAATGTGGCGCTATACAGCGTGTCCCCCTAAGAACACCCTCAATAACTCCGAAACTAAAAGGGATATTGTTATTCTGTTATTCTGTCAACAGTAGATGATTGCTATTACCAGTGGCTTCATTTCAGGTACAAATGGTTCTTTTGTGTTACATGACCTACTAGATATTTAATTGAAAAGGAAACTTTCCCTCCGGAAAACATCTTATACTATTATTAAACGAACTAATCTTGTTATTTTATTTGTCAACATCGTCTTGAGAACGAGAACATTAGAGAGAGATTAAGGTGGTGATAAATCGATTGAGATAGGTCTAGCTAGACCTTCAATAAAATGAGCCATCAAAGGGGTGTGTGGTCAAATCGTGTGGCTCGGTGTGTTCGTTTGACCTTTGACCACACAATTGCGCGAGTGATCGGACGAGCGAGCCAGCGAGCACTGGGGTAAAAACAAAAATGTTTTATTTTTACCCCCGATGGAGCTCGGTCTACCAGGTACTTGGAGTTATGTCTAATTGATCAATTAGTAAACTTTTCATAGTCATATTTCTTTCTAGCTAATAGTAATAGGCGGCTATGATAAAAAAATAAACGACAGGTAATGCTTACCTTAGGATTATGAATCATATAATAATAATAATTCCCTACCTATTTGAAGCTAATCTAAAAAGTGCCAAAAATTTTGAGCAATTTCTCTCAATTTCTCAGCATTTTTCGTCATTTTCTGCTCTTTGTTAATGCCTTGTTGTGCTTATATGCTGATCTGTGCTTTATGTATAATCTTAATTGTTGTTTTTTTTTACTTTACTTTAATACTTAACAACGCCACTAAACAATGAATCTGTTGATGCCATTGTGTCCAACGCTAGAAACTTATTAAATAAGGCGATCTATTTGACACTGTCGATATAAAAACTAACTAAATTCATTATATAACAGATTGATCTCGTAAATTCTCTGATGTTGGATGGACTGGATGAAAATCAAGAGGTCTGAAGCCCACCTAGGAGACAACTAGTTACAACAACAACAGTTGACAATAAGATTATTATTGCCAAGGGCCACCCTTTGAGAATGATAGATAACTCTACCAAAACAAATCGAATTAAAAAGTTATTGGAGAACGTTATTCTTTAATTATAACAAATAATTATAATGTTTATTGTATCATACAGTATTTGTACAGAAAGCGAGAAATAACAGTAATACGTAATAATAATAGGTATATATGACCAAATGGTGGTGCGGCAGACTACTGGCAACTGGCGTTACCATCTGATTAAAGCACCACCTACTTAAAAGTAACAGTTTATACCTTAAATTTGTAAGAAATCAACAACTGAACTTCCCAAAAAAACGTTTAAAAAAACAAATGTCACCAAATTAAATACTATCCGTAAATACACGTTCGCAATATAAGCACAATAATGGGTAATGGGTAAGTATTTTTAGATCAGAGTTTGCAAAACTCCCTGTCAGATCCACACGAGAAGATTCAAAAGCAGTCCTGCGACAAGTTTCTCCAATATGTTTGGCAGCACAGGAAATTGCTCCCGTGCTGTCAAACGTCTCTATTGCCAGATAGGACGGATATCCTAATATGTTCTGCAGGGAGCTTTTTTAGGAATAGGGGTCACAATCGCAGTTTATCGCAGGTCTTTGGAAAAACGGAATTTTGTTATCAAAAATTAACCAAGTGTGTAATGTAAGACGGAACAAGAGGATTGGCAGCTCCCGATGACATTCGGCTGACTATCTTCTAGTACTTCAGGGTTGAGCACATTTGAGTTATAATACTTTAGCAAAGTTGACACTTATTGCGAACGTCTTTAATTGAGTTAAAAAATACATTAATAGTGTTGGTGGCCAAGTATTAGCTAGTAGTGGGGTAAGCATGGAGAAGATTTAACAACATCGAGTCAACGCAATTTCTGCCATATCGGCCCAGAAGGGCAGTGGCGAGCTTGAATTAAAGATGTGCTTTCTTCTCGCGACGAATTGCGAATGTGACTGCATTAGCCAGTTTTTTTGTAGCCAGTACAGTTTTCAAGAAACTGCGTAGATTTCTAGTTCTTGTGCCGCATCTCGTTCTTGGATGAGGCGTCGCATAGCATAAATTAACCATGGAGGCTTTCGTCCACTGTTTTTGAAAGCAATAACGGGAGCATGAAAATCGCCACAGCATTGTTTGAAGATCACACAAAAATGCATCATAATTAAAATTACTAGGGCTCCAGCACGTTATAATTTTGGCCTTGTTACTTCAGTATTCTGGTCAATATGAAAGCAGATTAAAAAGTGATTGGAAATGTTTATAATAAGTAATCGTCCAGTCAATTAGCGAGTTGGTTGTGGATGAAACACGAGTAAGTTCTGAAATAACCCGAACAAGATCGAAGATATTCAGCACATCGATGGCTTGACTCACTAACGGATCATTAGTATTGAAGTAAGTAATGTTAAGGGCACCCGTGAGTACCACTGCAACAACTTTAGGGCGTATTGTAGATACTGTATGTTCGATAGCTTCTACAAACGATGGACCAGAAGATTGCGGGGATCTACATATCGCACCAAAAGCAATCATGGAAGTTCCGATCCTGCTGCCACCCACAACGGCTCCATACAATTGAATGACTAATATTAAGGACCCCTGGTTTATACATACCTATTTCTAACTTAAAAGGCAACAGCACCCCCCTTCGTACCTCTTTCCTTACGAAGAATATCGTATGCATCAACTATTAAGAATTCATCATCAACGTCATCACGTAACCAGGTCTCCGTTATGCCGAGAACATCCCAGGCAGATTCGCGCAAGTGTTATTTCAGAATAGAAACTACCAATTAAAGAACGTGCAGTAACATAACTTTCCTTAAATTCAGTTGCGATCGAACACATTTGTACTATTGCTATAAAACAAAGATAATTGAGCTTAAAGCCAAAAACGAGAGAAAGCTAAGTAGAACTAAACCTATAAATACAGATACTATAATAGGTTGAGAATGCAATCAATTTAAACGGTAATGGTATTATCCACAATGTTAAAAGGTATCCTGAGAATTCCTCTGGTGGAATCCACCAGAGGAATCCTCAGTCAACAAACAGTTTTATCTCATTGCATCTCATTGGTCGTCTCAGCGAGGCGATTCATAAAATAAATCAAATAGACTAAATACAAATTGGGAATAATAACCGGCCAGAATTAGAAGTAGAAGATTTCTGGTTCGACCATAAAGCACGATCTCCATTGTTATCGATGAGGTTGATCATTGAAGGGTGTTATTGTGGAGTACCACATTATGTTGGACAATTAGTGATGGACGTGACAGAGCGAGGCGAAAAGTAGAACGCTTCGCGAGGCGAATCTTGAGACGAGAAATCTCGAGGTAGATTTCTCACAAGCATATTTTTCCATTAAATTTTCTTTCATTTATACATCATTAAATCATTAATTATTATTTAATTAATCATTAAATGTGTCAGACGTTTCCATCTCCAGGATGTCACAAAAGGTAAATCAATTGACTATAAAACACACATGAAACTAGACCATAAGACCATATAAATTTATCTTTGTATTTACCTTTGCCAGTGCACTTAATATACCTATCATTAATAATAAAATTTTGTATAATTTTTTTTAGATATTCATGATTTTTAGAAAATAATATCAAATTCAAATAAATTTTCAAATTCTATGATTCTCTGCATCTGCCAAAAACCGTCATCCAAATATCTATCGATTGATTGGAAACCGATTGGTGGTATTTCAATGGAACGTATTGCCAGCAAATGTGTTACTTTAGTTTTCCAGTAAAGAAAGCCTGTGTTTTAAAATTTCGCCTACAGACACATCGTGCGACTCGACGCACCGTCGCTGGGTCGCCTAGACGTAAACACGTGTGGTTTAACTGTACATATTTTTAGGGAAATAAGTACTTACCCAATCGTAGAAATATATTAAATAATAAAGTAATCTTAATGGTTTATTAAAAATAATTGTTTGATATTTGTCAGATCCAAGTTTAATGCTCACATTGGGAAATTAATTGTCTAAGAGTAGTTGCACAAAAATTACAGATTAATATTTCAATAGTAAACCAATTAATTTTCACTCATAACTTCCTTAAACGGAAGGAAAGGGTGCTAAACCGCTTTCCGTGAAACATAAAACTAAGTAATGCAGGGGTTGTAAATTTCGGCGTTTGCCACTTAGTAACTTTATGGCTTAGTTTCTACTTAACAAATTCCGAAATGGATGGGTGTAAACCCGTAGCAAGGCAAAGCAAGGTTTGACAATGTTAGAATGGAATTTGAAAATCGAATATATTACTGTTTACAAAATAATGGACATTTTGAATATTTAATGAAATAAAATGTGAACTAGTTAAAAAATGATGTTTTATTTGCAGATTTAATAAATAACACTTAAACCCATATTATTCGAAAACGAATTGATTGATTTTAATATTTATTGCACAAGTGTACAAGTACCTGTTGAGCCCTTTAATTTGAGGTATCACAAGTGGGTAGTGCCATTTACGATTTTAATGTTAGGTTGGGGGCGCACAGGGCGACAATTATACTTCGATTCAAGGTCTCCCTTACTATCGTACGCCCTTCTGCAAACGTGTTTTGATACCTTTGTCAGGTTCGAAATTATTTGGACTGATAATTTTCAAATGGACATCCTGTATATGTTGTATTAATGTAAAAGAAGTGTATCACTGTCAATAAAGAATTAAAGAAGGAATAAAGAATATATTTATATTTTGCTAGCTTCACAGCAAATTTCATAACAAATTTTTATAAAATTTAGTATTAATACATTGAGGAATGGTCGGTCAACTTCATTTAAAAGGCAAAATTGAATGGGAAGATGTTTCTTCAATAGTCGTATTCATAATGAAAGAATTGAAAGATATTGTTATTGATGACAATTTTCTGTTTGAAGAAATACGAAGAGTAAATATGAAGAAAGATTGAAGAAATAGATATATGAAAAAGTGAGCGTGGGCAAAAGGTGGGTAGAAATATTTTCGCAGTTTAAACAAGAATATATCCCCCACGAAAATTTAATTATCGATTGAATGTGCACTAGGTTGACTGTAGAGAGAGTATTTTCGCTTGGTAATGATTACTGGAGCAGTGAAAAATCTCAACTATCCGTAAGCACATTAGCTGCAGTTTTACCGATTAAATTCAACATCGGGATGCAAATTGATCTGACTAGGTAATTGTGATTATTAAAGAATTATCTATACAATAAAAATCATACGACACAGAAATATAATTTCAAGAATTAAAACTTATATAAATTCAAAATATTAATTTTTATATTATTTTAAAAATATATAGTCCAATGAAGAAGGCTCAGTTTTTTCTTCACAACCCCAATCACCATATCCAAATAAATTCTATTCTTACACTTTTGTACAAAAAACAGTTGATCACCTTACTTTATAGGACTTGAGTGACATCTTGGGATTAGTATACTCTGTTTAGAAGCCATTTTAGGATACGACTTTATTGGAATTACCTTCCGAAGTTTCGGGAATTATTAATCCCTTTCTTTAATAAAACATAGATGCTTTACATTTTGAGAAGGATCTTGTAGATACAGAGCCATCTGTTGATGTGTAGATGAACACTTGAACAGACTTCTGTTCCTTATGATCTTTCGTCCATTTCTCACAGACTGGACGTTTATTCTTCTGAGAAAATATATGGTATACTCTACCATCCAATTTATTTGTATCAATGACAATGTAATTGGTCATTGCATTTGCATTTTTTTTAAATAAATTATCATTGTAAGTACATGCATTAAAATTACTTGTTAAAATGTTACTTTTAATTGCTTGGAGTATACAACCCAAATTACAGATCGGTATATTCCGCAAGCACTATACATACAGGCTTTTACAAATAAAACCTGCCATCTTTAAAAAAAAAGAACTATTAAAAGGAATATGTACGTTTCTTCATTATATGTATACCATTTTTAATTATTGCCAATCATTCAGTTTTTTAAGAGAGGTGTGCCTTGAAAAGATACTGATCATTTTACCCTTATTGTAATGATAAACACAATATACGTTTACATTAATGACTGATAGCCACGCGACTAAATCAGATGGTATGCAACCAAACTTGCTTCAATGGCCCAACGTCAGGGAAGCTCTTTTGGGGCGACAAATAATGGTGCACATAATAAATAATTTTATTACGAAATTTGCATTGTTGGAGGTATAAAATAATACTACTATAATAATTACTTGCCAATTAAAATTTATTTTATTTTAACGTAATAAAATTGACAATCAATGTCTAATAAATGCAAACACTACGGAAATCACCAAAATATGAATAAACGAGAAAATGAGCGAACGGTACTGAGAAATCACCAAAAATCAATTAAAAATCCCTAGATCTTTTATCAATAATTAATGAAAACCCTGTATGCTATGTACTCCAGATAGGTGCTTCCTTTTGTTTAATATAAAATAAAAATGACACTGCATCTTCATATCCTTTTATTTATACATCATATCCCTAGGTACAAAAATATACATTACATTAACTAACATTCTTCTACATAGAAAATGTAACAACTCTGAAGCTCAGAAGATATTTCTTCGAATATTAAAAACTATTAACATAAATTACAAATACACAGCCTTCTATGCAGATAATATACAAAATAAATAGTTTTAATCGCAAAAAATTAAAAAGCCATGTTGGAAAAAATTAAATTGGAATCACCAAAATGCTTATTTAGTTACTATTACATTGTTCTTGCTCACTGGTTTCGATCCAAAACACGTAGGTATAAATAAATAAATATTGTTGACTTTTTGGTACCTAGTTATTTTACAAGAGTTTGTTTCATCCTAATCCTAGCACATATTTTGGAAGTTGTATTGTTAGTCGGGGAAGCGACCATAACATGGACATCCTAAAAAAAGTTAAATTAAGAAAAATCTCTATCAATAATATTATCAATTTAATTGTTGACCCTTCTTCTATTGACAAAGTTATTTATTTAAACACATAAAGATATGTACATTGTAGACTTACCCCTTTTATGAAGAAGGAACATTAGAAGAATATGAAAATCCTTATTCCTAAATTAAGCCATACTAAAAAAGATATTTACATCGTTAGTTATACCTATACCCAAAACCAATAAAATACAGATATTCGTAATACACATAAGCAATTTGACATTATAGCGAAATTCGAAATCACCTATCACCATCTGTAGGATATAGCAAGGTACTGCAAAAGTGAATTTACCCGTGTATGGTAGCCGAATTTAGTAATTTCTATTTCGTTAATACTTAAACACCACGAATCAATATTAACAACATAATTAGTTCTTATTTTTAGCGCTATCTTGCTAAATATGTTGTTTTTGTTATATTTTATTATTCCTTCGAATGGAAGAAATAATACCTCCAACTCACAAGAATTGAGACAATGTTTAGGTATATCTTAGTTAGTTAGAACAAAACTGTTAGGATTTTGGAATTTCTTTCTGAATAAAAAATATTTAACTAAATAACACCTAAGATACAAGAGTCTAACAGAGACTTAATAGAACCCTATTAAACAAAATTTAAACCTTAAAAAAAGAGAAAACAAATAAAAGTAGCCTAACATAAACTAGTTCAAACTCAAAATTCATTCGTTAACAATAAATGATCCCAGACGAAGAGCACCCCCCAGGTAGCGGTATAAATCGTTCAGATGTTGCCTTTCTTTTATTACTAGTACGTCTTCTATCGTTGGAGTTGGGTGGCGGCACAGAATATATTGCTTGTCTTATAATCTGGTTGTAACGAAGTGATTTTCCGGTACGCCGTGAAACTTTAAATTTTGAATTACCGCCGAGCCAAAGCCAGTGCCGCGACGCGAGACCTTTGGACCTACCGCGGTCGATCGGGCGAAGGGAGGCTGTGTGCGCGCGACCTACCCCACCCGGCGCGATTTCCACTGCTCCAGCGCGCCGATCGCTATACAAGGCGCTTGTCGGGGCTCGAGAGAGGAGTTATTGTTCTATGACGCGATCCTTCCAGACCTCTACAGCCAGCCAAAGGGACCAGCCGAAGAAAACAAGTGAACCCCGACCAAGGAACAAAAGACAGGTGAGAACGCTGGTGCGCCCCGACCAAATTGTGCGTGCTTGTTACCATCTTGTTTCCACCCTTTTCTAGCCTGCATTGAGATACTACCGCGCATCCTAACTTCGTCCTTTTCTAGCCTGCATTGAGATACTGCCGCACAGTTTAGCTCCGTCCTTTTCTAGCCTGCATTGAGATACAGCCGTGCATCCCAGCTCCGTCCTTTTCTAGCCTGTATTGAGGTACTGCCGTGCATCCTAGCTCCGTCCTGTCCTAGCCTGTGTTGAGGTACTGCCGTACAGTCTAGCCCCGTCCTTATCTAGCCTGCATTGAGATACTGCCGTGCATCCTAGTCCTGTCCTTTATCTAGTTCCGCCCGTTCATTTATTTCCGTCACTGGTCTAGTTTGTATGCTTACCCGTATATTCTGTAATTGTCCGCGTGCATTTGTATTTATAATTATTAACGCACAAACCGTAACCCAGTAATTTTCGAGAGCAGGCGCATCGGTGTTGTTGTTTTGTCAAAGTAAATAGTTTGGTAAGTAGCTCGGTATTTCTTCTACCCGCTTTGGTTTTTACCCGCTTGCATTTTCCTTGCCCGCACGCTTGACCGCTTTGTTTGCTTAATACTGCAAAACCACTGATTCCGGAAAAAAGAAGAGACCTGCAAGAATTACCGACCCCTGGAGTACCGTACCTTCACTGAAGCAGCCTGGAACGTCCCCGAAGCGGAGGAGACGGACCGTTGAGAGTAAACTCGTTAAAATCTGGCGCCCGAGGATCGAAGAAAGAATAGTTATTTATTTTGTTGTTTTTTTAAAATAGTGTTACCCGTTCCTGGATGATGGGATAATAAAGAGATAAGCAATTGATATGAAAAGCGCGAGAAACAATAGATTCAGTTAATGATCAAACTCATATTAGCTCAAGTAAGTACAGTTATAAACCTCTGAACGTATTTATATTAATTGCTTGTTAAAACGAAGTGAGCAAAAAAGAAACAGCAAGACGAAACAAGAAGACATAATTTCAATACCAAACAACTATAACAACGTAAATTGTAAACAATTTCCTAAGGCGTCAATGTTTTTTCATTCGCCTAAAAGGAAAGAACAATAAACCTGCGTAGGCGGACGGAATAAGCTATTTTAGAAGTTTTTTGCAAAAACTATAGCTGTATAAAATTATTTCTGATAATTCATCATTCAGAAATGTAAAATACGTCTCTTTAATTCCGAATCAAAAATAATGCTTGGTTCCAATATTAGGTATTAAAATTTAAGTGTATTTTTCAGTACTTCATATAGCAATTTCTTTTAGTTACTATGCGTGCGTAAGTTCACTTTTTAAACAGCTTTATTAGCTCGAAATTTTCTAGTTACCGTAGACAAATTGACAGGTTAATTTCATATTTTTATTTTGAAGTGAAGTTTAATTTTTAAAACTTTATTGGTAAATTATTAGTAGTTATACCTTCACCGTAATGATAAATATGCAAAGACGTTCCCTGTACGCTATCACGTTAGTTAGTTATCAGTAGTAGATAGGATGCACATACAGTGCAGCACATTTTATATTTCAAATAGTAGTTAATATAATAGTAGTAATTATAAATTTAGCAAACATTATTGTACGGAAATGCACGCATCTGCCGATTTTGCTTTTTTAAACACACATTTAAAAAATCAGTTATTACCTTAGTTTATGTTTTGATTATGACGACATCATCATTTGTTTAAAAGTAATAACCTGTAATTTTTTATTTGAATTTTGATAGATTTTAGTATTACTAACATCTGTGGAAAAACTTTAAAGTAGTTTTCTTTTCAGTGTGCTTTTAATAAGTATTTTATATAAAGTGACTAAATATAACTTATTTGATACATTACTATGTATGCTCTACTATATCTTGATAGTAATTAATAAAATAAATAAATAGTTGTTAGATAAATGTCTTACAAAATGTCAGTGTGTTCATTTAATACAATAATTTCTTTTGCTTAGTAATTATTATTTTGCTGTTAATACTTACGAAACTGATATAGTATTGTATATCCATTCTTTCCATGAAACGGTAGTGGATGTGTCGATTCTAGATTCTAATGTTTGGCACAAGTTCTTTCTATCATGAGATCTGCCAGACCTTAAATCACACAGTAGCCTCTTTTTGCACTCCAAATCGCAAATCGGTCTAACCGGACTTGCTTTGTAATAGTACCTAAGGAAAATGTGTTGAACCTAGGTAATTAACAGTACCACTAAAATACTACTTATAAAATAGTTCAAATAGCTCTGGTTCATTGGTCATTTTGTCCACCATTTCATCCCAGTCCGACGGCCTTAGGGCTTCCATGCCAAATGCTTGTTTTGCTGAGTACAATTTAAACCAAATTGGGTAACCATAGACGTTGGCTTCCCTCAAATTCATCGTCCACGATTCATGGTCTACTACGGTCTGTTAGTAGAAAAACAGTTTTTATACAATACTTGAACATAAAATTCGGATTATTGCATACCCTAGTTGTTTTGTCATGGTCACCATCAATGTAATAAATCCTGTATCCGGGATTTAGGTCGTAATATGGCGAAACTGAAGGTCCTATGTACGCAATGTTTATTGCTCTGCCTGTAGGAGAAAACAGAATTTTAATTCAGATTTAGACACTGTGCTTAAATCGACGATAAACAGGGAGGAAATGTTCTTAAAGTTAAATTGTTAAAGTTTTTAAAGTTGTCAAATTTTCTTCTTAAATAATTTGAAGAGAAAAATGATCTCTAAGGATATTGATCCATTCTTCAGAAAATACCAGTGAGGTGGTAATCAGCAATAATTATTAAAAAAACTTATAATTATGCAGGGTGATTCAAATTCAGTGACTGTGGACAAGTAAGAGATATTACATCTGAAAAACATATCCCTCTCATTAAAACGCACCTTTCATTAATTTTTGTATACTAGAAACAAATCCTAAAACTACTTTTATATATATATATATATATATATATATATATATATAATTTAATTTAAAAAAACAATTTTTTGATCGTGAAAATATTAAGGGAAAAGTGGTATTAATTGGTTTAACGATCTAAGTAAAACGATTAAACTTCTTTTACATGCTATATTTATTTTTTTTCCCCACTGAAATATAGCAT
>JAWQRJ010002931.1:0-12756 GCA_033557515.1 Diorygopyx duplodentatus | reverse complement strand
CTGCAATCCACTACGTACCAAGGTAAGCTGGAATATGCTTATGTGTGAACCCTAACTTCCAAGCTTTTTTCACAATTTCAGCGGGATATTCCCCCATCTTGTCAAAATATGCTGCCTTAGGGATAATTTCTTCCCTGGTAAATCTTGCTCTGCATATTTTTGCTCTAAAGTTGGTAATTATAAAAAAAATAGAATTAGTGATCGTTGTTGTAAGCTTTCGCGGCCGGTGTTTATACTTTTTGGCTTTCCAGTGATGGTCGTGTCGGTGATGAAACTCTCCGTTGACGTTTCGCCGCTCATTACAGACGACATCATCAGAACTAACTGATACAGTTCGCTACGTTGGTCTGGTTTATAAACGAAATGGGTGTGTAGGCGTAACCGGTGCAGGCTGGTACGTATGATCGGGCCGGTCAGTGAATGAGTGACCGCCCACACACTTGCGGGTCGTTAACGGAACGGAACGGAACGGATCAAGTTAATGACGGATTTCCAGGTGTGGTGGAGGGGGGAACCCTATATCTCTATTGAGGTTATTAGGATGTTTATGGATTTATATTGCTTCTAGGATTTTTCTAGGATAATAGTTTGATTCGCGAGCTAGGAGTTTGGTTTGATTAAAAAGGGTTTTGTGTCCTGTTTCAAGTCTATGCTCAGCAAGTGCAGATCCAGCGATGTGTTTCAACCTGGTGCAGCTCAGTTACACGCGCGCTGACAGGTCGTTCCGTTTCATCGATCTACACATTACCGCGTGAATAAGGAACACGGTACACGCCATTGGATTGCAGTGACAAAGGAGGGTCTTTGACTGAGGTTAGGTGACTGGATAAATTCGATAAAGGAATGAAGACGGATTTTATATTGTGATGACGGCGGGACATTCTGACGTACATTCTTTACAAAATAATATAGCTTTGGTTTTAGCTTATTTTTATGGTAACCTAAGACATAAATTACTAAAAAGTGTTCAAATCGTGCTCCATTTATTTCTTAACACATCACAATTCTTGATTGGTCTCCACTGACACTCGAACTCGATTTTCCAATTCTTCTCGGGTGTTCACCGGGGTAGAACACACAGTGCTTTTAATGTAACCCCATAGATAAAAATCCATCGGAGTGAGGTCTGGCGATGTTGCAGGCCAGTTCCATGGACCTAATCTTCGAAACCATATGTCTTCGAAGTCATTTATCCATTGATGAGTCACATGAGCAGTGCAGTGCGCCGGGGCTCTATTTAATTGGTACCAACATGATTGTAGTTCATTTAATGTTAAGTACCTGGAAGACCGAGCTCGCTCGGGGGATAAAAAAAAACATTGTTTCCTACCCCTATCAGAGCTTGACGGTCTCTTATTTTTGGTAGCACCATCGTGAAATGTAAAACTAACAGACCGAGGTAAAAAAAATTTAAATCCTTATAATACTGATGGCGTCATCGTACGGTCAACTATTAAACTATCGTCATAAACGCGTGGCCGCGTCCCTGTATAGTATCTCTGTTTCGCTGCCCGTCGATAGATAGCAGTTCTATGTAGATGTTTTGCATGTGCTTTCCTCACAATTTTATTTATTTACGATATAAAATGAATTTAGTGAGAGTCAAGACATATCTCAATCGATTCCTGGCACCGGATTATTGAAATCCAGCAAATATCGGCCGGCAATATAACGCCGTCTTCCGGATCAGGGGAATACATACATATATACACACATACAAGATTAGCGCGTTGAATAGTATAGAATGTCTGTAAGAAGACTACCACCACGCTACTTAGGATTTCCAAACATCTTGGCCCATTTAAAATGTTGTCGTAAAAATACCGAAATTGGTTGTGGTACAACAAACAAAATACA
The DNA here is from genome assembly GCA_033557515.1 of Diorygopyx duplodentatus. Lineage (NCBI taxonomy): Eukaryota > Metazoa > Arthropoda > Insecta > Coleoptera > Scarabaeidae > Diorygopyx > Diorygopyx duplodentatus. Next base: position 10,899 of record JAWQRJ010002931.1, on the reverse strand, counting down.
TGCGTTGAAACTAAATTTATTTTGAAAGTTCCGATCGCGCGTCACATAAGGATTTTGATCTGTTCAAAAGTGAAAATTTCGACAATTAAAAACCTCCTCTCTAGAAAATTTCGGTTCGTCGGTTCAAATATTTTTTTCCAAAAATCTTGGTTCCTCTTGTAGGCGACTAGAACCACCTCATAGATTTCTCGCCTTTTCCCTGCGTCTTGTGAATGGATCGCTGCAGTTGTTGGAATTTTAAATAGATGACATCCGTTTTTCCTTAAAATCCGTTTAGTTTTTCGTATTGCTCCAGTTACTTTCCCATGACTCCTCCAGTTGCTTTGAACGTTGTCAAGAACTAAACATGTACAATATCTTGATAACTCGATTTCCAAATGATACCTGCATTAATTTTTCACCCTAAATTTGAAATCAACCAACCTAAGTTACATAAACGTCAAAATTGATAACTAATTGGTAGGCAACTCAATTTACAATAAATGTATTGTCAAAGGATCGCTTTTGCATCAAGAGCTCGGAAAACCTTAAATAATCGGAAAAGGATACGTATTAGGTACATTGAAACCTAATACCGTTTAACGAGGAGAAGTTTAGTAGGTGCTATTTAAAAAAATCACTTTTTGTCATTTAAAGTTTTCTTATTTTCTTCGATGTTTCAACTAATTGTTAATGAAGTATGTATATTATCGCATTAGTCTAATTATAAAAATTCGATTTTTCAAAATGTTGATGCGGTTGCATAATTTTTGCGAAAAAAATTAATATCTCGAAAACGATTAAGTTTAGACGTGGCAAATGTATTTCGAAAGTTGTTGAAAATTAAATGTAAATTAAGAAAAAAATAAAATTGCGGTCATTTCATTTAAATTAAGAAAGCTGTTCCGGTATAACCAGAACCGACAGCTTATTGAAAATATTTTTATCTTTTAGTTCCCTTCCTACCATATTCAAATCCAAATTTTCAGACTTCTAGCTTTATCTGTTTCCCATATATTTCTAATAGACGGTCTGCGGTAGACACCCTGTATATACGGTGTTCTAAGCACTATCTAACTTCAGTTTTTTAAATAGAACATCCTGTATATTAATTCATTTTTGACTTCCTTCTTAAATATTAGATCAATTTTATTAAATATGTATATATTTGGCTAAAGCTGCACCGTTTAGGAATCATTTGATATTTTTTTACAAAAAACGACATTTGCTTAATATAGTAGGAAATAATTCAAGTACAAGTTACAGTACTCTAAAACTTCTCTATAACATAACGTTGCTTTTATATGCATATGTATTGTAGATAATGCTGCTAACATCTGAATAGCTATGAAAAAATTATTATACCATTGCATTTAGAAGAATAAAAGTATCAATTTCCAACTTCGAACGCCCTATCGTACATGTTTCATACCCAAGGCATTAGTTTTAAAACAAAAAGGGCAGTACTTTTCATGTTTAAGACAACAGTGGAACAGCCATGTCTTATTTAGTTGAAGACATATCAAACATTTTCAAAGGCACTGGAAATGTCCAATCATTGCCATAAAAATGTCGTACACTTGGTATGTTACCAAATTTACACATGTTCAAATTCTATCAAATTGAAACTTATGTCGCAGACTAGACGACAGATATTGAAAAAAGATTGAAAAGTAGTATATGTTCTGAACGAAAGCTTCAATACAAAATTCCAGACTATTTCTATTTTCTTTTTGAAATATTTTTTTCTTATAATTAAAAAAATATACCTCCACAATATATGCATTCAGTGTTTCTCTCTGTAATGAAGGAATGAATTTTATGTACACCCAGGTCTGTTTTTACACGAATTTATTTTACACGATTTCGATTTAACACGAATTAATAAACCCAACCCAAACAAAGAGGCTTGGGTGACCACTGATATCTTTACTCATTGGTTCAAAAAATGTTTTGTCCCAGAAGCTATATGGAAGTTCTTTTGATTCTGGACAATGCACCCGGGCATCCGGTCTTGGAACATCCAAATGTGCAATTTTGTTTTCTGCCACCTAATACTACATCCTTGATACAACCGCTAGACCAACGAATAATTGCGACATTTAAAACATACTACGTAAAACGATAATTTCAATACGTTGTGGACAAACTGAATGATGAAACATTAACAGTCATTGATGTCTGGAAGAAATTTTCAATTGTGGATTGTGTCAATCAAATTGGATCAGCGTTAACTGATTTAAGGCCATCAACTTTGAATGTATGGTGAAAAGCGGTTTGGCCAGAATGTGTCAAAAGCAAAGGTTCCGTCATCCCTAATACTAGCGAATTTCGTAATATCATAACACTGGCACATATAATTGACGGATAAGTATTCGATGATTTATTGTTTGGAGATATCGATGAATTGTTAGTTGATAAACCCCTAAGTGAAGGTGAAATAATAGATGTTGTCCTTGAGACTCCTGATCCCAAAGAACATAAACAGTGATAAAGACGAAGAGAATCATGTTCTAAATGCAGAATTAATTCAAGAAGGTGGCTTAAACTGGCCAGTAAATTGGGTAATCATTTTGGTAAACATGACCCTAATGAGGAACGAGCTGATAAGTTTCAACGTGAGCTGAAGTCGTTCATGGCCTCTTACAGAGAATTACATAAAGGCCTACCCAAACCACGAACACAACGGTTAATAACTGAATTTCTTAAACCCATTGAAACATCAGCAGTGTTAATTTTATTCCAGAGATCACAGAAGAAAACGATGACCAAGATGTTTCTAGTGATAGTAGTGATATTAGTGATCTAACAAACGCATGCGTTTATTATCAGATAGTGATAGCGAATAAAAAAGGTTACAAAAATTCATTCGTAATCTGAGTTGCACATAAGAATATGTAACAATAATATGTTTACATCAGACGTTAATTTGAAGGCGTATAATGGGAAATCTATAAAAACCTTAGATTATATGTTGGTACAAGTATACTATAAGAAGAATTTTAAAGATCGGATAAAATTATATGTTATTAACAGAAGTGGTCCTCCTTTAATGGGAAGAGGCTGGCTAAAAATGTTAAACATTTCAGTGGATTCGCTATTTAACATTAAAGACATAAAGGAATCGAAAGATTCAATGGAAAGGAACTTAAAGAGAAAATTCCGTTCGTCCGATGTTTGAAAATAGGTTGGATTTATTTAACGTAGGTAAAGCTAAGCACGAAATATACCATTAGCATTGAAAGATAAAATTGAAATCGAATTGGAACGTTTATTGCATTTTGGAACCAGTTAAGTTTAGTGAGTGGGCCACACGTATAGGTTTAAAAACAAATGGTAAAGTGCACATTTGTGGCGATTATAAAATTACAATAAATAAACAGTTAAGTGTCGAAAAATATCCATTGCCTTAAATGGAAAACTTGTTAGCTACTTTAGAACATTCTAATTATTACTCCAAGATACTTATCACAAGAGTCTACAACCGCTATAAAAGGAATTGAAAAGTTGAAGAAATTGTTTTGTCTGTTTGGGTTGCCAGACACAATAGTTTCAGATAATGGACCGCCTTTTGCCTCTGCAGAATTGGGAACTTTGACTTGGGAACCTGGCATTCGCCAGTTGTTCTCGCCTCCAACTGGATTAGATTTATTATTACCAAATAGGAAAAGGTATGAGGATAAGATTGAAAAGAAAAGCATTTATGTAACCGGAAATAATAAAATCATTAAGGTACACGATAAGGTATTGGTAAAATGTTATCCTATACTTAGTATGTCAAATTGGCAGAAGGGTAAAATTGTTAACAGTGTTAGTAATTAAACTTTTCAAGTGGAGGTAGGAAAGGGCAAAGTTATTAGATGTCATTCTAATCAAATTAAGCCGATGAATGTCAGATCTTCTTTGTCTTTTTCCATTATAACTGATAAGACCGATGGGGCCGAGAAAGGTGAACCAGCAGATCCATAGTAATACCATAGATAGTAATACCGTAAAGCATCCAGTAGAAGTAAATATCGAACCGGACACTGCACGTTATAACTTGCCTTACTTGCACGGGTATTAGAGGAAAGTAGACACTGGATCTCCTTGCCACACCCCCTTTTTCACTCGGAAGCTCTCCACCATGACTATGCCTCACATATTTTCAAAATCGTTTTGGTTGTGATCAACTAATGTGCAAACCCTAAACACATCCCCTGCTCTAGAATAAAGTTTATTATTAAACCCATTTACAGCAATAAGTGGATGCCAAGTTTGAATTAAATATAATAAATTGCTTCAATTTTATTATCATAATGTGTTTTTTTTTCTCGAAAATTTCAAAGCGCCGTAACGCATTTTTAGATAGAGATAAGTTGATCTGATTTGTTGAAATGTTTTCAAAATTTATTCTAGAATGATCTCAAAACAAAATTTGTTGGCATGAATTTAAATAATATTTATTTATCCAACAACTTTTAAATAAAGCTCCAAATTATTTACATTCTGTCGATGGTTTGAGTCTGTAGATTTTCATGTTACACTTCTTTACTCGATCTAAGTTTTCAAAAAACGTGGGATCCAGGTCGAGCCTTGGCGAGTAGATGAAAAGCCTATCTACAAAGAAAGTGGACATTTAAAATTTAAAAGCATGTTTTAAATATTATTACTCGTGTTTTGCTGGTAGAACACAAAATAATTTTCACAATCTGAATCTAATATTATTATTGGATCTGGATCTGCAATGATCAAAGAATAGTGATCAATAATTAACTGCTATTACGTAGGGTGATTATAATTCGAATCAATATTAGAATAATAAAAATGAAGTGCACGACAATTAATTCATACAGTCGTTTCTAGGAATAAATGTAGGTGCAAAAAAACGTGATTATGTAGATTAGAAGCAAACAAACAATAATCAAAAGAGTTATATTTTTTACACGTTTTTACATACCATCTCCTAAATAGCACATAGCTCTATGAGTTGGATGTGGTTTGCTGTAATACCTTCTGGCTACTGGGAATGTATCGCTAAAATATCGCCACAAGAACAAAGAAGTTTCTCCAAGTATCCTACTAGTTCAACAATATCTTACTTAGGTTTCTTTATTTTCTCTATAACATCCATAACGCCCATTTTGCTAATACCTACAATTCTTCGGGAAATACAACAACCTGCACATGGTTCACTGCCGCCATGTTGATACCAAGGACGTGCAGCTGTTTACCATTTACCCTTATTGTGATGAGAAATTGCTGATATATGTCCTGCGCTATTTAAAAATGCAAAGTTTTTCTTCTACTTTTCATGTAAACAACGTTTGCCAACAACGTTTTATACTGTAAAGATATGATTTTTTATACAGGAAATACATAAATATTAAAGTAATGGAAGCTAGTTTTGTTTAACTACAAACCAATCGTGTTTAGGCAGGCGAAATATTAATGTAATTCCCAGTGAATCCATATTCCATAAAACTGTCAGACAAATGAAAAAAGTTAATGGAATATTCAGATGTGTACTCACTGGTTTCAGATCAAAATCTGATATAGGTGTTTGGTTAAGACATCTCGGAGAAAAGCTGCCATTAACCATTCTCATCGCAAGAAGAAATGTGGTAAGTATCGTTTCGCGACAAGTCATTATGGTGAAAATAAATCCAATTTGAAATTAAGAATGGTTTTATATACGTTGTGACATTTGAAAAAGTTATCTGTACACTTGTACAGACGGAATTTCAGTAATTGGCAATTTTCGCTATCAACAACCGACAATAATTAGTCTAATTAGTCAAGTGGTCGTGGATCTGATAGTGTAAAGAAATGAAAGTTTAAACACTTTAAGTACTCCCATAAAACTCCCAATTAAACATCTACCCAAAATCCACAAAGACTGTAGTGTAAGAGCTATAAGTACGAAATTATAAGTAACTGTATTCATCAAGAGTCTTCATTTAATGAGTCACTGAAACGTTATTCAAACTTTTCTAGCAGGTGAAGGTTTCTAGCCTTTTACGATATACAACTTGAATAGCATCTCTAAACCAAATAAAGAGGGACCTATGCCCGAACCATCAATCCACCAATCCTGTATCAATCATATAAATATATGTACTTTAAATTAACAAAATGAGGTTAATAATTGTATCTTTTAAAAAAAATTAAGAACAATAAATTTATAAGACGAAATGTATCCACAAAATTTAACTAAGGTAAGAAAAAGTTGTGTTTCACACCAGATATATTAATATGGGAATTGACGATCTTTAGCTGAGGTGATTAGTGACCATACCACAACAGCCCCTATACGAAAATAAGAAACAATTTGAAGTTGCGCGACTCAAACTTTCCAGATATAACCAGAGCACTTAAATTAAAGTATTAAATCATACAATTTTTTCAAATTTATTGTGTAACAATAAACACACATGTTATCTGCCGCGTAATCTATAAAAAATCTGATCAACTTAGGGATTGTTAGTAGTATTTTCATAAGCACGAATATCATCCATATTTACTATGCATATTTCTTGCTTTACTGCACCAAATATATCACTATACTTGACTGCTCCCACGGGCATTTGATTACTATCACGATCACCTACTAACTTCTTCAGTTTATAAATAGGATAACTAAGACATTCTTCAAAAATATGTGGTCCTGTCAAACGACTGTCATTGGTCGGTGGCACAATCGCCTTCATTGTGAACCTCACCACGTTCATCTTAGGATGGTATAAGCTCTCCCACAAATTTCTTGCCCAATTTTCTGGGGAAATACTATGAGGTGTTGTAGCATGATTCATAGGCATAAAGTAACACCTCCTAGATGATATATCTATTATACCAGTCACGTTGTTTTCGAAGTCATGGATAAATTTTCTTTGGTAACCTACGGTGAAGTCCGGTAACTTATCATCGATATCCGAAATGGGTATCTGCCTATGAACCACTGCTTCGAAGGTTTTGGGGTCGCGAAAAGTGCAGATTCGTTTCAAAGGTGCATTGCGAACTTGCTGGCGATAGAAATAAACACTAACCCATTTTCCAACAATCATGAAGGCCAGAGTTGTCACAATGATGGCAATAATCAGGAATGCACCAGCTTTCTTATTGCGCCGAAGTGCTTTTGTGTGGGAGCCCCCCTCGACATCGTTCACGTTAGATTCCAATGCGGGTCCTTTTGATATCTTCATTATTACTGTATTACTATTGTATTACTACAATTTTGCCTATCGCGTACTTCACGTCGACACAATTATGTTATTCAAATTGTCACAACTTGTCACCAAATATTATTAAGATTTTGTATCAGGTCTCTTCATCCGCATCTTACTAGATTTTTATCAGTTAGAACAGTGTCGCCATATTTACTATTTTTATATTCCTTATTGTTTGCTCGAAAGTTTCCTATGGTGGACTGTAATTTAGTGGCGTATACCTGTGCCTAATTTGAATGTTCGGTTGTCAATATGAACACATTTCACTTTTATTGCTCTTTCAAACGAGGTTAATAAGTTACTTATGAAAATGTTTATATTTTTTAAAGTACTCAAAGCTGTACGCAGTAAACTGACCGAAAATGCAAAAAATATGTGAGCTAGAAAGAAAGAGAACTTGGTAAACGTATCCAAGATCACAATTCTAAGCCAAGCTCAACTTTATTTAAACATACTCTACAAACTGGACATAAAATAAACGACCAAAACAATTTTGTCTAAACACTGTAACATTTTTATTTACCTTAAAATTAAAATCACTATATTTGTAAACAGTTGCCTCCTTTGTAATATTTCTTGGAGGCTGCAATAAAGCGCAGGAATTTAATAGGAATTCCATTTTTTTTTAATTTTCCTCTTATTACTGTCAGCAACATGTTTCCACTTCAAATTTCACTCTTACATACATGGTGTCTACCATAGATTAAAAACCGTACATTAAAAATATATGGGGAACGGATAAAGCTAGAAGTCTGAAAATTTGGATTTTAATATGGTAGAAAGGGAACTAAAAGATAAAAATATTTTCACTAAGCTGGCTGTTCCGATTATACCGGAAGTCCACATTAAATTGAAATGAACTTTGTTAATTTAAATGGAATGCCCCAATTTTATTTTTTTTTTTCTTAATCTACATAATTTTTTTCTTAATCTAATTCAATTTTCAACTACTTTCATAATACGTTCGCCAGGCCTAAACTTAATCGTTTTCGAGCTGGCGAATGCTTTTGTGGGTAATCGCCTAATACTAGGTGTTAATGCTTTTAAAATCGGAAAGATAAAGAAAAAACACTTAAATTATTTTGAGTTTCTGCTCCGTTTGTTTACCTTATTTGGATTAGCCATATTTAACATTATGAAAAATAAAAGTATTGTGAGGGAAAACGAGTGAAAACTATTTTTATTTATAGAATGTCAACGTATATAATCGCACCATATCCCCAAAGTCCAAGTACGAGGTGTAGCTTATCATAAATTTAGGATTAACTTGGTAATAAAAACAGTATACACTTCTTATCTATAAATACGAAAACCATCGACTGCATCTCCCACTTGATCTAAAAAGTTCATGTTCACACAAAGTTTGCTGTTTTATTATTTCCCTCTTTCGAATTTTCATCGCAGAGTATCTTTTTTTTCACCTTTAATTATCATGGATTTTAGAGTTCTTTTCCATTCTATGCGGGCTTCTAATGTTTTGGAAGAAGTTGCTAAGGTACATTTATGCAATTTTTAATATGAAAAGGGGGCTCACTACCAACCTCCAACCCAACCCACTATCAAAAATTTTTAATGGGCTAAACGCTACCAAACGACCACCAAACGATTGGTAAACACATTTTTGCAAAAAGAAGTTGTTTTTTGAAGAAGTTTTTATTTCGAAACATTTTCCTATGAAAACGGGTCACTACCGAAAACTTTCGTTCGGCTTAGTGTTCTACCGCACTCCACCAAATGATAAAAATATTTTTGAAAAAAAAGAAGTTGACAGAGGCAAAAACATTAGACAGCCGCTATGAATCTACCGGTATTTTTTTGCTAATTTTGGCATTTGCCATTAGTAACTTTATGGCATAGAACCAAAAAGGGATCTAAGCAAAGGATATTTCAGGTAAATTCTGTGAATTTGTACCAGTTATAACTGTTTTTTTATATTAATAGAGGGTGTAGAAACATTTTATTTCAGTATTGGTCTAAAATACGAGTTTGCGAAACGTCTTTTAACAGTAGTCTTTATAAACACACCCGAAAGCCGAAAAAGGCAGTTCCATCGTGCGCACCCAGGGATGTCAAGGAAGAAAGGCAGGACATGCACCAACTGAAAACAACATTAAAAGACATAATTCCACCTTTTAAATATGACACAGCAATGTTTACTATTTTGTTATTCAAGCTTGCAAGAATACATTGAACAAAGAAGAAACTCTGTAAGCTTGCCATTCTTAAACATTCCACAAACATGTTATATTCATTTTTCGTCGGATCACAGCTTAAAAACAAATGATTCAAGCCCCCAAGAGCTCCACAATTGCAATTAGGATTATTTCTCATTCTAAGTGTGTGCAGATGAGTCGGATTAAGACAGTCATTGCTCCTCATGCGTGTAATCATTGTGAAACTTTTATGGACTGTTAAGACATATCCTGAAACCATGGTTTCTTTCGTGGCTTGACCGCCATCTGATTATACCAAACTTCTTTGACTTTACTAATGTTTGCCAGTAATTAGTGCATTGATCCCATATTCGGTTTTTAATAGCTAGTAAAGAATCGGATGGTATGAGGGAGGATGTTGGAAAGGGGGGAGTTTATCGATCACCTCATTGCCGATAATTCCGTAGTGACTTGAGTCCCATAAGAATCTAACTTCTTTCTTCTGATGATCTAATCTTCCGACTTATTAATTCTTCTGACAGCTGATTAGATGGGTGAAGTTTTTGATCATATGGTATACTATAGTATATTATGGCGTATGGTATATACGTGTTACGAACTTCACAGAAATTAATCCCTTTATAGAAATCATCCAATAGCTGGCTAGATCACAAATGATTCAATTACTTATCAATTGTTAAAAAAATGTGCTGCAGCTACAAAGGAATCCACAAGATCTGTTTTTCGAACGCCCTTCATATTTGTAATGTTGGTTGCCTGCACTACCCCTTCCCCGATAAAAATTGTATCGTTTGCAGGCACGTCATAGTTGTCAAGCCGGTGTTTCACTGTTTTAGTAAATTCGATAAAATCGTTAAGAATGGCCTGGTTTCCGTTAGAGTCCAACCCAGATGTACGATATCCCACATTTACCTATACTCTACAATTAATCATATTAATTTTGATTATTTTAGGTAATGAACAAAGTAAGTTAGGTTAGGATCAGACAAATTTTCCAAAGATTCTGCGGATTTCTATAAATAATTACCAGAATATATTGTAGACTACTTCATCATCTTTGCTTGGATATTTAGACACATTTTACTTTCACTGAATATTCATACCGTAGGTATTCTATTGATTTTCCCCGATATTGATTTTTTTTTATTTGTAGTTCATTCAAAAACTGGGCGTACCTGATAAATGGAATATAGTAGATGTTTATGGACTCGAATCTGAAGCATTAGCCTGGGTTCCAAAACCTGTTTTGGCTGTCATTCTGTTATTTCCTTGCAGTGAAAAGGTGAGTCCTAAAGCTAATTTTTACCTATTGCCTGTAAAATATATGTCGTTTTATAATATTTGGTCCAGACAAGATATATGTTATATGGTATGATTAATTAATATAGGTTCAAATGGGGTTGTATTTACAAATTTTTAATATCAACTGCTAACCAAAGATTTTTTATAGTTCCCCAGATAAATTGTAGAGTGAGAAGTGCGGACTACACCAAAAGATAGGAGAAAATCAGCTGTTGTCTGGTCAGCTGATTCTTGTCAAA
>JAWQRJ010002930.1:0-12757 GCA_033557515.1 Diorygopyx duplodentatus | reverse complement strand
TTTAGAATGCAAATGTACAACGTTTTTGATGTTCTTCTGGCTGAAACAAACTGGCGTTATGAACAAATGAAAATTATATATGACAGTTTTTGTTTTTTGTTTGGCTCATCTCTAGATACAATGACCGTTGCAGATTTGCAAAAGGCGGCAGCAGATCTGTCTAGACAATTTGAGAAAGATTTGAAATGTGACGAACTCAGTTGTGAAATTGAAAGTTTTAAATTTCAAGTTCAAGGGCTGATTGAAAACCTGAAATCTGCAACTCACCTATATATATATTACAGACCATTCATGACTTTTCCCATTTCGACTGCTTCGTGTGAGAGAAGTTTCAGCAAATTAAAGCTAATTAAAAATCACCCCTCAATTAAAGATAACTATCCAACCTTTCAATAATATCAATTGAGTATCAAAGTATTAACTTTGATTAATTGATTGCTGTATTCGCCGAAATGAAGGCAACAAGGGTACAATTGTATAAATTTTAACTTTAAGAACAATTAAATATTATAAATTATTAGAACAATTAAAAACAATTACAATAATAAATACAAAGACTATTTTTTTTGTACGCGTGTTTTATTTATCTTATATTTTACTCCTTTTCAAATAAAGAGTTAATCCGAAGGAGTTAAAACCAGTAGCCCATACCAATAGGGCAGGGGTGGGGACACGCCCTTCCCCGCCTCAAAAAAACAAGAAAAATACACGTATATTTAAAAATTGTTCGTAGAAATCAGTGGAAACATACCTAGCTAAAAAAAATTTAGCTCCCTTCAAAATTTATGTTTTTTCTTCGTTGTACTACTGGTTAAAACTATTATTTTAGGGAAATAAGTAGCTTTATTTAATTCATAAAATTTAGTGTAGGGGACCCAGTGATGAGGTCTTGCCCAGGGCCCCCACCGTTCTCTTTTCTCTCTATTTCTTCCTGTTTTTTGTCAAAAGCCTTGGAAAGAATTTAATCATAAACAGACAAGTGATTGCGCAATCCGAATCTCTGCTTCATCCCTTACCGTCTGGGTTTAGTTGTAATCATAGTACTACTACAACAGCATTGATTAAAGTTATGGACGACATGCGTAAGTCTATGGATAATTGACAGCTTACCATTCTAGTGTTGCTCTACTTTAGTAAAATCTTTGACACTATTAGTTTTGACTTAATTTTAGCTATCCTTCAATCAATCTTTAATCTTTAATCGAAGGGATTCTCTGTGGATTGTGAGCGTTGGTTTAAAACGTATTTATAAGAGCGTACCGTCTGTGTAAGCTCAGACGACTATTTCATCTGTCAGTGTTTCTTCTGGGGTTCCTCAAGGTAGTGTACTTAGTCCACTTTTATTTTCTATTTTTATAAATGGTGTCACAAGTGTCTTATTTTGCAAATATCACCTGTATGCTGACAATCTCCAAATATACGCACAATCCTCCGTTGACGAGTTTCCAAAGGTAAAACGCAGCGTATTGTATGTGGTTCCCAGCCTCTTCTTGCTCGAGCTGTTACCTCTTTTCATCCAGTGATTCTCATTGATGTCATCCCCATTCAGTTTAGTGATACTGTGAAAAACCGTATGAAAACTTACCACCGATCGTCGACAGCTGCCTCCATTCGTTTGTGGAATGGTTTTCCTACTCATATTAGATGTACCACTAAAGTAAGTTTGTTCATAAGTGAGCTAAGGCAGCATTTGATGCTAACCCAGGGGACTGGGTAATCTTCTTTTCTTCTTTCTAATTCCCTTTTCTTCCTGTTCTTCTTTCCTGCCTCATTCTCTCTCTTGATCTTGGCTCTCTTACACATGTCACAGTCTACTGTTGTTCTTTCTTTGAATGCTTGCTTACGCATATGATTGTGGGCACTTGTATTTTCTTTTCTTTTGTTACTTTTAGGGCAAGTTGGTGGACATCTCTCAGAGTTATTCATGAAATGGCAGAAAGTCGGGGCATTACAGTACTTCCCTTACCTCCTTACCATTGGATACTTAATCCTTTACAATTAGTGTGGCCTCTGATAAAGTGTGACGCAGCTCGAAACAATAAAACATTCAAGTTGGATAAGTTCGAAAACTATTTTTTTTTACAAAGAATTATATCTGATAAGTGGCGAAAATATGTTGACCATGTTATTACGAAGAGGAAAAAATGCTTACATTCTTTTAATGCTTACATTTTTTTAGTGGATCAGACTGTTGAACCGCTGGCTAGTTCCTTGAAAACAGATGTCGCAGACTCAGAATCTGATACAGGGGTAGTTTGTAGACGATAGTGTGAAAGCTGATAAGGCATTACAACAAGATCACATTGCCCTGGATTATGCTAAAGCATAATCAGAAACAACCTTGCAAAAATTGATTTTTTGTTTCTTTGTTATATGTTATACATATGTTGTATAACCAACAAAGAAATAACACGATACACAGGTAAATAATTAACAACATATCACACAATATACACTGAACACAACATAAAATAAATTTACAGACATACATTTATCAAACACATTCAAATAGATCAACAAATAACAAAGAAACAAAATAGCTAACAATCAATCAAGACAGTAACAATAACACGAATAAATAGAGGAATCTACACTACACAGAAGACGCAAATCCACCAACTAGTGACACAATGTGAGACTATTCATACGCAAATACAACAAATAACAGGCAACACAAATAACATAACCTGAAACCACCTATCGATAACACATAATTTACGCAATCCCTGTAAATAACGTGACAAATGAAAAGATTAACGAACCAGAATTCATAAATGCAACTTTAATGTACAAGCTCACAATTTGATAAGTAAGTAAGATAAGACACAATACCAAACCATAACATTAACATCACATTAAACTTGTAGCTGCCCCTGAAGATGTGCATTGCACGAAACATGTAGGACAAGATTGTAATAAAATAATCGGAAGTGTACAACATTGTATATTATTGCTACAACTTACTTAGCCAAGAAACTTTGCAAACAAAACAAGTGACCACCGTATTTGGTTTTTACCGGCAACTTTAATGTAACTCTATCCTTGAATTTCTTCTTCTCAATAGAGATCTAAGCAAAGACTGCCTTTAAAATATGGCTGCTTGATTGTCTTCACAACATCGACTACATTAGAACTTTACCTCACCTACTTTATTAGGACTCCATACTTTACAGATGCACTTTATAGATGCACTTTATAGATGCACATCCTAAAATGTCTGCACAAAGCAGGTGCAAAAGGTGTCTAAGACAAAGGGCACAATAGGATATTTCTCTCTCATTATTTTCAGTGCGGCTTTCATGTTAGATGCATTATCTCCAATAAAATCACTAGAAATTTTTCTAGAACGTTTTCAGTTGGCTCAATCAAACAGCTTGCATTGTGTCTATTGTCTTTTGTCATAGCAAAATCGACAAGCAGTGGTTCTGATTTGGAAACTACAAAGTTGACGATAGATTCATTGTTTAAGTTGCCCCATCCATCGCATTGTAAATGCAGATCTTTTGAATCTCCTAACTGTTATGTATGATGGTCGCATTTTCTTGAAGAATTCAATCCACAGAGGATGTTCAACAAGTGACAAGGGAGACCCACTAATAAATGTGGCTTTGGCACGTTGTTGATTCAAACTTTCCTGCAATACACAAAGGTGTATGTCACAAAACAAACCAAAAGTTCTTCAATGAAGTAATAGATTAGTTAAATATAAGCCTACTCCTATGAATCATATACAATATACACAATATTTGATGAGATTTTAATAATCAGTTACTTACATTTGATTGAGTAGCCATGTTGTCCATAAATGATAATAGCTGTGAAGACTGAGAGCTTGAAGGCTGCAATGAATATTTTACATCTTGCTGTGATTCACAAATTGCTGATGAGCAAGAGAGGCCTGAATATCTGAGGCATAACACTGCCACTACTACTTGGTCCGAGTTGTGGTTCTGATCCAAAAGATGTGTCAACTTCCAAGGGTTTCTTGTCCTGATTACTTATTTTTATTGAAGTACATGTTGACGTTGAAACAGATGTAAAACCAGAAGTCTTACAAATGTTTAAATTTAACACTTAACATTAGTATGTTTGTTCTCTTTGTAACAGTGTTTACATGCACAGGAAAAAAGTAAAAACCATTTTTTCAACTCTAGCCTGTGAAGAAAAACATTACATCAACAACAACAAAAATCAGTGGAAATAAAAATGCTCCCCCCTGTCCCCACCATGCACAGAGGACACTGGAAGTTTAATTAAGTATTAATTATTAATCATTTATCTAGGTAAATACAAATATCAAATAAGAAGCATCAGAAAAGTACAAGATCTAAAAAACATGCATTTTAGAAATACCCTCATTTTGGGTGTTTATCCGAAGCAGGGGTAAACCCCTGGGTAAATGCCTGTTTTTAAATACCCTACCCAGTGGGTGTTTATCCGTCCCACATCATTATGAGAGACTGAGGGAAAATGCATTTGTGTTTCACTGGTTTGGGGACAACAATCGATATAGTAAGCAGTTTATAAAAGAATGAGACGCTGAATCAGAGATTGCAAAATACCAAAGTTTTCGCTAATATGCTAATATGGTGGTTATGACCAGACATGAGGACACTATAAATCAGAACCCATCGAATAAAATTTACAATAATAGTAAGTAATACAGATGAAATGGTAAAAAAGCACATCTGCCTGTGAAGATTAGAAGGAAAAACTAGATAAGAAATAGGAAAACAGAAGTAAATAGACAGAAATAAAGAAAAATAACTAAGGAAAGTTAACGAAGATGGTTGGGACATTGTTAGGAAGAGCGGTAAATTGATTAGGAAAATACATGAAGCAAGAAAGAGAAAAAGGAGCGAGAAAAAACAGGACGTGAAAAAAAACAATGAAATGTCAAAACAATGTTAAAGAATTAATCGCGATGATGAGAATTTGTATAAATATGTCTTTAAATTCCAGTTTCAGCGAAAAAAAAATGAGAAATATTTATCATGCTTAATGTATTGGATTTTATTATAAAGCCATTCATTTAGATTATGAACTACCTATAACATACTACAAGTGAAGAAATTAACAAAAGAATATTTATCAATCCGACTTTGGTCCGTTGAAGGTTGATTTCACCTGCAACATACTTTGATAGCACATCACACCTTACCATTGAAATATTCACATTAACCATTGAAATATCATGATTAACTCTCTTTAAATGGTCAAAACTTTTAGTTCAACCCTATTCAGGCTTTAATAAGCGCATACTAAGCATACGCTCACTTAGGTATTTCTTAGAAAGTTAACAAGATTAATTTGGAATTGAATGTACAAGTCAATTCATAAACCAAAACTTCCTGTGAAGTCCAGCAAGGATGCCGGTATATAGATTTTCTCTTACGATAGGCACAAAGCGTTCAAATAGCACATCCTGTATTATTTAGAATGTTTAATTAAAGACATCCTGGACGTCGATATCGGCAGTCCTTTGTTATGTTATCGCGAATTAGCAGATGTAAACAAATTAATACGGAACATAAACATCGTTAGTAGTCGTCTATAGGCAATATAGAGAGGTTGTATTCAATTATCTCCACTAACTGCGGTAATGGTAGTTAAAAGGCTAACTAACAGGCGACGATTTTTGCAGTTCACGTTTGTTTGTATACGATGCTCAAGGTAGACTCGAACTCTGTACTTACGTTGCTCATTCATGCTTACGACTACAACAGCAATACTACGTGTAAACGTATAATTGTGTGTTGTTCATGTGCGTTTCATTGTCTTAAGGTTATTACCCCAGACGGAGTAATCTAATCAAAGATAAACACTGTGATTATCGTACGGCTTGCCGCTTGATTTTATGAAGTTCGTAAAAGTGAAAATATGGTGTGTGTAAAGCAGCTCATTAACCCATAAACGATTTTCCAAGTGCTGTTTATTCATGAGAACGATTTAACCATAGACTGATAGGTAATCCTCTCAAATGTTTACAAAACAGTTATTTTACATCTGCGTGAACGAACGAAGTAATATTACATGTTTTCGATGTTTTTTGTTTCTGTATTTTTATTGTATATTTTATTGCATCGTACTGCGTTGCATTTCCACAATCGTTTCGCGAAAACAAATAAATGGATTTTTTTTGTGAGGCCCGAAATATTTTTCAACTGCAAACGTGAATTTATCAAAATAAATTTCGTTGTGTTATTTTTTGTTAATGTTATTTTTGAGTGGCAATTTCCACTTGCTAAAAATTGAAATCAGTTTTTGGAATAAGATAATCTCTCCTATGTTATTATTGAAATAGATTTAAGAATTACTTTGTTAATCACATTTCGAAAAGTAGAGTTTCTGAGTACTTTCATCAAGTCTTCAAATTTACAACCATGCACTCTTCTCTCCTCCCATTACTACTGCCCAACATGTGCTCTCTGTAAAACTATCTCTAGGGCAGCTAGATGTATTGTAAATATCTGTGCGTCATATCGTTGTTGATTCTTTATTGTTCACGTTTATTATATTTTTTGTTTCCGTCTCACCTTCTCATCTCCCTCCATAACTATTTCCTCTCTATTGTATCGAACGCACACATTGCCCAATTGCTCCCTCCTCTTTCTAAATCCAATCTATGTGTTCGGGAGTATTTATTTTTCTTCCATCTCGTTTCTCAGTTTTTCATTCAGCACCACAGCGTAGATTTTATATGCGATATTCTGTCTTTTTTGAAAATTGGTGCTATTAGTCCCTTTCTCCACTCTTCTGGATATCCATCCCCGTTCCATGTTCCGTTTATGATTTTTGTCAATCTTTTTCTACAATTTCTTCTGTACCATTAATCCAAGCTTCATTTTGAATTGTGTTTATTCCAGCTGCCTTTGTCTGGTTTTAGAGTAATTAATCATGAGTTTTACTGCTCAAAAGTAGTTAGGATTTCATACCAAATAAAAAACAAGAAATTGCAAGAACACGACGAATACTGTAAAGTACAGTAAAATTAAATGGCTTCTTCACATTCTTACGCTGCAGCATCATATTAACACCCCTACAAGATATGAATCTACCCGCAATTATTCATGGTTAATACTGAGAACAAAGTACGAATAACTTTCGTTTCGTTGCATGCCGCTCCTGAACATTTAGTGTACAAGGTGTACACAAATCTCCATTTTACAATCTCGCGCGGTGCATTTTCTCCAATTTGCGTATAGTTAAATTCGTTCGAGTGGCTGCCGTATCGTAATCGTTAACCGAGGCCGAATGTCTCTGGAGCGCGGGGCATTAAAACTTCCCCTGGCTATACGAGCCATAGTAGGCAGAGGTAGTGGTACGCCTCCGCATGCATGTACGGAGTGATAAATTTTATTAGGCGATTATTGTAATGAATGCGCACCTCGGGTATTAATATTAACTAACGCACGTTCATTTACTATTACAATCCGGCCCCGTCCAGTTCTGTTCGGCAATTCAACTCTACGATCGTGTGTTCGACTGAACCGAACGCCCCGTGTCGGTTTCGTCACTGAACAATAGGCGCCCAGGGGGCGCTGCGGTCGCTTCCGCAACGTGCTCCCCTGCCACAGGTTGACCCGGAATGGAAATTTGGAAGCGCACTTTCATACGTGAGACGAAGCGAGTAGGGAAACGGCTATCTGCATCTTTAAGGGTGCAGTCTGACCATTATAAAATGAATTTAACAGAAACCGAGTTATGAAAGAAAGATGTTCTTTGAAAAACGAGAACACTGGAAAAATCGCCCTGTACGGCCCTCGAAAATTATCATACAACCATTTTTTCTCAATACAGTTTTTCGATATTTTCTAAGATGAAGTCAAAAGAATTGAATGAACGTTACTTTATCTCTCTAACTCTACTATTTCTATAACACGATGAACACTATACAGTGTAGAACAGCCAAATGGAATAAATGCAGTATCTTCATATTTTAACGTACGTCCAGGAAATGGTGAAATACGTCAATTTTCGATTCTGAAATGACATCCTGCAACATAAAAGTTCCATCCCTAAAACTCAATCCCCTTCGCGTGACATTTGCAATCTATCTACCTATTTGGAAATGTTAAGTCGAGGTACTTCCCGATATTGACTTAGTAATGTGTGGCGCTCCATTCTGCTGAAAACATCACATTAGCTGGAGCTTGTGAATTCGCTTGAGCAGGATATAAGTGTGCCAAAGTTGGCAGTACGTTATTTTGAAGCAATGCTAAATAATTATCTCCGTTCAAATTTCCATCAATGAGTAAGGGACCAATAACTTGGTATCCAAGTATCCCTGCCCAAACATTAATCTTTTCGGGCTTTTGTGCATGTAATTCTCTCATCCAGTGAGGATTTTGTGCATAACATTGTTATCTAACATTTGCATCATTTGTTCACAAAAATACGTTCTTCTATCAGAATCGTCTTCATGGATCCCTATAAAGTGATACCAACTCAGGAGGTTATCACTTTACAGGGATGCATTTTATTTCCTTTTAAACGCAAAGAATCGAGGAATGGCAAACATTGAATGCTGAAGCTCCTTCTCGACTAGAGTAATGTGGGTTTTCAACAAACTGAAGCATTATATCCAATTTGGTGTCGCTACTCAATGCATTATAATGTTCCTAACGGCCGTACATGTCTACATTCACGAAACTGTTTTTCAATTTTACTAATTGTACTCTCGGATATAGCCGGCGAATCGGGAAATTTTTCTTGAATTAGACGAGCAACTTCGAATGTGATATAAATAATCCGTGTTTGTGAATTGCATAACGCTGACAACTGTCACATAACACATTGATACTGTCATAAGACACAGAAAAACTAACAATGCTCAACTTGTAACGATTATTGACAAATTTTTCTTCTTTTATGTTGATACTATCGAAAAAGGTCCAGTACGAAGTTTTTAGTTTGTTGTGGCGAATTTCGTCAATCACATGATTTTTTTACTGTTATTTTTTGCGATAAAGTTTAAAACCAAGACATTTTTAAATGGATAATAAAAAGGCCTGAAATGGGTATTACAAACCCCTACTTCCAATTTAAAAATTTGGGGGTTGCAACTGTTACCAGAGGGATTGACATTAGGGATGAAATATATGAATATGGGGGTGTTTATCTAAGCTAAGTTCAGACCTTCTTTTGTTTTTCCAAAAAAATGCATCGCCTACTAGATATCCTGAAAAAACTGAAAATTGTCATTTTATTCAAATGTGAATATTTTCCATATTATTTGTCGTAACAAAAAATTTCCAGGGAAAAAGTGGCAGATATGAAAACATTTTTTACCTTGCACCAGTTTCGAGATATGACCCAAAAGTTGTATTTTTTTATATAGAAACCATAGTTGATTTTGACATTATTAAATTAGTTGATTTTTTCCCTTCTCAACGATATAAGGTTCAAGGTATTTATCTTTCATAGTTTAGGAGATAGGAAGAAAAATCATATTCCACACAAATTTTAACCCACATCACACTATCCATGATTAAGAACTAAGTTTTGTATTCAAAACAAAAGACTGTATATCTGGTATTTAGTATCTTTTGTGCTTTAGTAGATATAAAGAAAAAAGATTCTCTGGAGGAACAGTTCTGCTCAAATTTAGAAGGTCAATAAATTGCAAAAAAATGAAACATGGAAGCAATATACATGGTAACAACAATGAATATGGAGGCAATAAACACAGTACCAGTAAATACGATAACAATAAACCAAAATTTTCAAATGATTTGGTAACAGGCATTTCGACGCTTTTTCTACAATTCATTAATTGACGAACACTAGCGGAGGTAAAAGCCTATATGACACTTTGTTGCAAATCATTAATGCTGTTATAACTCATTCCGCATACCACATTTTTTATGTGACCCCACAGGAAAAAGTTTAGTGGGAACAAATCCGGAGATCTCGCTAGCCATGGTATGGGACCGTTCGTTGCAATCCACCGATTTCCATATCTTGTTGCTAAATATTCAGCAACAATTCTTGAATTATGTGCCGAAGAGCCGCCCTGCTGAAAGAAAATAGTTCTTTCCTCTTGAATTGGCAACGCATCATCAATTTCCTGTTGCAGCAGTTCGAGGTATCTGTTTGAGTTCAGTGTTTCGTTAAAAATAAACGGATCTATTAAACGGTTTCCCAAAATGCCGCACCACACGTTAAATCGAAGTCGTTCCTAACTATTTTCGGATTTTCATTATTCCAAAAATGGTAATTATTCAAATTGTAAATGCAGTTGTTTGTAAATCAACTTTCATCAGTTCAACGAATTTTATTAGGAAAAGTTAAATCATTTGCAATTTGATAGA
Source organism: Diorygopyx duplodentatus (assembly GCA_033557515.1). Classification (NCBI taxonomy): domain Eukaryota; kingdom Metazoa; phylum Arthropoda; class Insecta; order Coleoptera; family Scarabaeidae; genus Diorygopyx; species Diorygopyx duplodentatus. The sequence goes on along the minus strand of JAWQRJ010002930.1, from coordinate 2,444 downwards.
GATACCATCTGCAAAATGCAACTCGCCTTTCATAATAAATTTCCTTCATTTCTTGACATATCATTGGTCTGTAGGGGTGAAATTTATTTTTCTTTAAAATGCGATGCATGAGGTGGTAGGCTGAATATTAACTGCGGCTAGCGCATCTACTTGGGCATTTTCATTTTTTTTCGGTATGTTGCAGAACGGACTGCAGTAAAGCACCACTGTTCTCGTAGATTTTGTTCGTGTCGGCGAAACAAAATTCTGTGATGCTGCTTTCTGTCGAGGTATAGATTTAAATATTCATTTACTGCCGCAGTTGAATTTCGATTGCACCTTATGTAGGTAACAAACATATCCGTTTTTTTCATAGTTTGAAAACGCCATTATCAATGTAGAATATGGATAATTGACGGCAACTACAACTTATGAGACGAGATTGGTTTAACAATATTATTGACAGATGTAATCTTTTGTTTCAATCATGGATAGTGTAATGTGGGTTAACATTTGTGTGGAATATGATTTTTCGTCATGTCTCCTAAATTATGAAAGATAAATACCTCGAACCTTATAAAGTTGGAATGGGAAAAAATCAAGTAATTTAATAATGTCAAAATCAACTATGGTTTCCGTTTAAAAAATACAATTTTGGGTTATATTTCGAAACTGGTGCAAGGTAAAAAATATGTTTATAATCTATTCTACAAAATGTTTTGATATCTACAACTTTTTCCCTCGAAATTTTTTGATACTATAAATAATATGGAAAATATTCACATTTGAAGAAAATGACAATTTTCAGTTTTTTCAGGATATCTAGTACCTAGGCGATGCATTTAAAAAAAAACAAGGGAAGAGTGCATAGCTTAGACAAACACCCCCCATTGTTTCATTTAACCGAGTCTGTAGCTCTTACCGTTTCCAGGATACCAATGGTGAGCGTCGAATTTGGGACACCTGTGTACTTGTTTCTTGAAGTGTGGTATGCATAAAATACTGAGCGAAAGACTTGTCTCTGATACAAATAATTACAAAAATAGTTCCGTTATTCCTCTTCTTTCTTTCGTTAAATAGCTATTAGTTTATACTTATAGTTATTACTTTCTAAATTATTATATTTTTTGTAGACATTCAGATCCACAGTAGTGATTGATTGTGGTTTTTGGTCGTTCGAATTCCATGCTGATTTTTTCAAACCTTTCGCTTATGACTACGTAAAGAAAAAATCCAACTTAAATCGCGAGATCTCGCGAGCCACTTTATTGGACCTCTTCTTCCAATGCACTGCTGAGTAAACCTATCATTTAAGGATTGGAAATGAATAAAGGTTTCATTCAAATTCAAATTTCCGTCAATATACATCTGAGATTCCAATTCTTGGACAATAAGAGTTTTTTTTTTATTATTTCTAATATCTCTAAGTATGCATTGCCATTCCGATTTTCTTAACATGTGGTAAACATGTCGACTTTTGTTACTCCAGTACCGACAATTAGGTTTGTTAACCTCGCCATTAAAAAAATGTGCATTCGTTAGTAAAGCAAATATTTTGACAGACTGTAATGTGGTTTGATATTTTATTTATTTATTGTTGGTCAGATTTTTTACGGTAATTTCTTCACAAAAGTGGATCCTTCTGTCGGGGTCGTCGGCCATATAGTTCGCGGAGGATCTGCGTTTTATATGAATGATATTTCTTTAATTTCAGGGCTGTATACGATTTCGTGTGATAACCCAGGCAGCTTGGCGAAAAGATAATGTTGGATTCATTGCAAAATGGCTCGTTACCTCAAGTTGAAGGGCTTCATACACCACTCTTCCCACTTTTTTAAACAAATATTGTGCTATGATAGCTAAAACAGCTTTACAGAGTTTTCAGAACAAACTAAAGGTACCTAAATGTTCATACTATACCGTTATTTATGCCACCATGTGCTGAAAGATTTCAAATTGACACTCTGTATATAGAGGAATAATTAGCCATTTTTAATTAATAACTCTTATTAAATATCAAAAACCCCAAAACTAATGAAAGGAAGAAAGCACAGAGTACCCAGAAATACTCAGAGATTTCCACATGGTTCCTAATACCAGACATTTTGTTAACCACAATACTAAGTAGGTCTTGTTTGTTTGACAGATAGTTTGTTTTATTGGTTAATTACATTGCAATCACACTTCGCAATATCTCAATGGCAATAACAATAATTATTATTATACTAACGATGAAAAAGTGGATATGTTGAATATCTTTATCAGATGCAATGATAAGAGCACAGATGTTTTTTTGTGATGAATCAAAACTTATATCCAGATAGACGACAGCCACACGCGAGAACTTTTGCCAAACTGAAAGCTAATCTACGCAAGACGGGTACTTTTAATTGCCGCCTTCGGGAAAGAAATTTAAGAGATATTCCAGAAAACGATGAAATTCTAATTTTGGGATACTTCAGAGC
>JAWQRJ010002929.1:0-12762 GCA_033557515.1 Diorygopyx duplodentatus | reverse complement strand
ATAAACAATAAATCAAAACGCAGTATTCATTTTTAAACAAAATAATAAATTTGTAACCCTTCTAAATTATTTTGATGAAGTAGCCTTATATTTCTCTGAAGCATGAGTATTTCTTCTCTATATCTTTTTCTTTTTTGATCTTCTTATAAAAGTCTGTGCAATTTTCATCAAAATTTATTTTGGTGATTACCATACAAGGTGTCCACTTTAAGCTGTGTCTTATCACTAGTCCAAAAACTGTTCATAATGCTAAATACTCGCTCAGTTGCAGCATTAGTGCCAAGAAGACAACAGAAAAACTCTGGCAATTTTAAAACATTTGAACAATCTGGTTCTTTTTTCTTCCGTGATATATTGTTTAAGGTAAACATATTCCTTACATATATCAATTTCCAATAATTTGTAGTTTGGTATCATTTTATTAATTAACCAAAAGGCTGTTAGAACTTGACTCAAAGAAAGGATTTCATTTAATATTATGATCCAGCTGCTCCTGAAATACTTTTTTTGCCAATTTCTCCAAATAAGTAAGAGCAGTCTGATAAAATGAAACAATAGCTTCTCGAAATTCAATAACTTCGTATTGTGACACGCCCCCATTCCCTTCAAGTTTTTCTAGAGTTTTTTTTAACATTTATTGGAATAAAGTTATCCTCTATCTTGCTCAATATTGAAGCTCTTTCAGAGCTTCCATTGAAGCAATTACATCAAATACAGACGCAGTTTGATTTTCAATTGTTGTAGTAGCTTTATGAAATATTGACGCCTGAGTGTTAATAAAATGTAGCCAAGCTTCTGCCACTCGATTTTCAAAGAATTTTAAAATAAGCAATGGACACTTTTCTTGAGTAATAATGTTCTTAGGGTGTTATGGAAAATATGCGCTGCACATCCGACCAATTAAATCATGGTTAAGGTTTCGTTTCTGTTTAAAAACATTATTTTCTCCACGTCTATCAGCTCCTCCAAAGTTAGAATTCGTATTATCGGCACAAAGACCAATAACTTTTTTTTAAAGATATTTTCTTCAAGACAGGTAGTTAAATAGTTGCTGACAATATCGGATGTTTCACCAGGTAAGGATTTAAATTCCAAATTTTTAACTCTAACTCCATAACTCCAATCTATAAATCTAACAAATGTTGGAAAAAGTTTTATTTCCTTGTGATTGGACGCATGAGTTAAGATTGAAACAAATGAAAATTTTTCCAAATCATTGTGCAAAGCTCTTAAAGCGTAAGGCATGAAAACATTTAGCATTATTGCTTCTACCTTAGCAAATTTAGGCTCAAATACCATTTGAAGCAGCTTGGACGTACAATCCATAGATCTAAAGCTGTGGTTATGGCAAATAGTATGGTATGCAAAAGTACCTTCTACTGCAGCTAATTCTTCTTCCTTATCACCCATTTTCTCCTGTTTGAAGAAATTCTTTAATGATGCTGATGCAGCAGCAGAGTTTGACATTTTCTGTTTATTACTATTTATGTGAAGTTTAATATTTGTACGTCCACCCTGGCTTATTGAAAGTTTTTTCAATGAACGGGTATTCCTTCTGTAGGTCTTCGTTAAATGTACACTTTCCTTTTTTTGAATCCATTACTAAAGAAATCAATGGTAAAAATAAATAATAAATTTAATAAAACTGCAGTAAAACATACCCTTAGCACGTAGGTAATGCACCGTTGATAATTAAAAAATATATATTATAAATTCAAATCACAATCGAATTAATATATCAATTAAAAATTGCAATGCTGTCTGTAAGTGAAAGTCTGAACTGCAACTGTGAGCTGTGAGCGAAAATTCCGTATACGTTGGGGGGTTGGGGAGAGAAATGCAGGAATGAGAAATAGCACTCCCGCACTACAATTTTTCTAAGATAAACTCTAGATGGGGAATCCCCTGTTTATGCTACTTAGATAAATATATGTATTTAAACTTTTACGTTCTCACACTACTGTTTTTCGGAACAATTCTGGACAAATGCTATAACTATTTTGGGACCAAAAACGAGTTGTAAAAAATCCGGACAGGGACTGAAAATTCGGGACTGTCCCGGGAAATTTGGGACGTATGGTCACCTTAAAATACCGTGTCTTCAAATTTTATATTGCCTAGTTTTTGGAAGTTATTTTACCTGCCTACTGTTAGATCATGTGACGCCAGGTGTCTACGCATGTGGGAGAACAGCTGACAATCGACCCAACGAATATTGAGTTTTACGCCCTAAAATTACGATAAGTGCTCATGACAAAAACAAAAGAATTTAATTGATGTCTGACGTGTTCTTTTAATCAAGATAAGAATGCTTTTCATCTTTGTTTGCAGTATATTTTCTGAAAACATAACAATTTCACAGTGTTAGTAACAATTTCTATTTTCGTTAAATATTAATGCACTCAAAGAAGTTTAATTTTTGTCGTATTGTCAATTTTATGAATAAAAGTTGCACTTAAATCCGTAATAGGAAATTAAACTGTTTATCTAATAAGATAATACATTGTTGTATTTTGTATATATCTTTTTTTATCTTTCTACTAGCAGTTAATCGTTATTACTAATAAAAACCCAAAAGTGGAAATGACTAATAACAACATATCTTTTATTTTTTATTGCACCTAATCAATAAAACTGCACTTCTCTAATATAAATAGAATAATTATTTAGATATGACTAATATCGGTGCGAATGGTATCGATCAAGCGGGCTTTGCTGGACGCTACCGAAATTATCGACCGTGAAAAGTCCGTTGCAATCGCACAATTCTTTTGATTAACAATAATTGTTAACTAATAGAAATTATTATCCGACGTTAAAAGGAAGCCAGCGCCTTTTCGGGACTGCAGACGGCAAATTCGATCATTAACAAAAACGAACACGGTCGGATTTGTGCGGCATGGTGTTGCCTACCGCCTCTTCGGCGTTTTCTAGCGTGTGCGTCGGGCTTGCGGTGGAGGGGCACGCTATAAATGCAGTTTGCCGGCGACCCGATTCTTCAGATCGACTGCAACAGAAGGAGCATTAGCGTTTTCTACGGCGTAATTTCCAGTTTTCCATTAAGCCCAGTTTTTAATTAAGAAGCATGAGGGAAATCGTACACATCCAGGCCGGCCAGTGCGGAAACCAGATTGGAGCAAAAGTGAGTACTTTTAATTCATAAATCCCGACATTTTTCACTTTACAGCCGAGTCGGCGTGGGTCGCGGCCATCTTGTTATCTGATCTTACTTTTGTCTGTCCTCTTTTGTCGATTTAAATCTCGTTGATAACGATAAGGGATAATGATAATTCGCAGATATGAGCGGCTTGTTTTGATGGTGGTCAGGTCGAGATAACAAGAATGGTCCTTACACAAGACGGCGAGTTTGCTACCGGTATTGATCGAACTTGGAAGTCGTTAAAATTCAAAATTTTTCCTGTGTGTTTTTGTTTTTGTCAATGAAACAAAAGATTTCTTAAATAAGTACTGGATACATATGTTTTCCTTAAGTGTTATTAGTTCTCTTTTATAATTCAGCATTTAATAACCTATAAACAATGTAAAAGCCGGGTTTACGCACTAAGAATTTTGCGGATAACAAAAATCAATAGTGAACTGTTGAAGACCGCACCCAAAGCTCAATAGGGAACTCCGCGATATTCGCAAGCTTTCAACCGTGAACTGAAGTTCAATGCACTGGGATGCACGGTTTTATCTGAACCACTTTGAAATTGCGTGATTTTTGCCGTTATCCGATTTGCATAAATACTCAATAAAAGTTTGAAATTTTTGTCCTCTTTTTTTCTTATACGTACTCATTTCTATTTATAGAAATGATGGAAGCGCATTCCGACCTGTTAAATAGCATTTGTATTGCACCTTTTCATTTTTGTAACAAACGTGGATTTATTGCAAAAACAAAAAAAAAATTAAAATCACAGAAAACGAAATAATTAAGATTTCAAGAAATTAAATTATCATGTGCGTAATATTTTATTTTGGTATAGTGATCAGTACCTATTTTTATCATTCATGGTTTTGTGCCATTGTTCAGAACTTTTTCGAATTTTATGCTCTTTTTGTTTAGATGAATTGAAATGATTGACATTGAGAAGTTCATCATCGACATCTTTCCACAAATTTTATTAAGATAACAGTGATTTAGACGGAAATTAATTTGACTCTGCTTCTACAAAATATCAATCAACTGTAGCAATATAAAAATATATGAACAGAACAATTAACTTGTTAATTTAATATGTTTGGTTTAGCCAGTTTTAATTAAAAAGTATGAATTAAATTGCTCTGTGGTTAAACAGAGTGAAATTGATTCATTTATTTGTACATCTGATTCTTGAGATTAGATTTTTAATGGCACATTCAATCTTATTCCATCAGACAAGAAACAGTTGCAGGATAAATACATTTAGAGTTAGAGGTAAACGCACATAAAGGCAGATAAGATATAATAATGAAGTTATTTACACTTTGGATGATTGAGTATAATGTTTAATATGCGTATTAAATTCAGGTTAATTGATTAAATGTTATTAAGGGGGCTTAAACCAATGTTAAAAGTTTCAAGGACGATTTCTCTGCGACTAGATCAACTTGAAATTTTTTTATATGCACATAGAAGAAAGTGGGCTTTGGGCGCTGTGCCAGCGCGTTTTATTTTTTGCATTTGTTTAAATGGAAACAAAATTGATTTGACATTTACAACTGTACAAGAATATTGAATTTGTTTTGCGCTAACTACAACTGCACTGTAATAGTTATCAAAAATCTGGTGGAGCAATCTGGACCCTGTTTTTGAAAAAATAAATGTCAAAACAGATCAGGGCTCCGATCGTTATCGGAGCTACAGGTCATTTTCAGATTTTGCTCTTTTGGAAATTTGCTCCTATACCAACTTAAAAGATTGGAAAACAAAAGGAAGGTTCTAAGCGCAACCCTTTATGCAGAAGTTAGCTTGGGAACTTTTATAATTGGAGAATTTTGAGAAGTATGCAATGTTTTAACGTTATGTTGACAGTTATAAACGGAAGGAAGTAGTATCCAATTGGTATTTTGAAGGATTCCTGGGGCGTACAAAACAAGTACGTACCAAATTTGTACATTTTTCAAAGACTAGAAGAAAATCTGATAAATTTTGGATATTTTAAAAAGCCCAGACCAAAACATGAAAAAGAAAATCATGATGAATCTATTGTCATGGCATATGTAGTTGCAAATCCCACAACTTCAAGTAGACTTATTGAAAAGGATATCGGAGTTACCGCTCAAAAACCCTTAAAATTTTAAAAAGAAATAATGAGATGTCAACTATGTTTAAATAATAATGGATTCCAATTCGAACATTTGATGTAGGAATATTTTGTTAATGCAAGTAATGCATTCGATTTAAAATTTTGATGGTGAGATTTTGGCATATCTGGACTAATATGGTATTCTAAGACTAATGGTACAATTTTTGGTCAATTTTGGTCCACACTTCTACAATTTCTAATTCTTTTAGGTAAAAAAGTTTCAAATAAAAACTGCATGGTTTCAGTCTTTCTCTCTTCTAGAAGTATTTTCATATATCCAGGTGTCCCATTCCTTCAAGACGCTATGCAACTTCAGATTTTTAATGGGAACACCATTTTTAGGTATTACATTTTTAGGTTCCTTATGGAATTTATGGTCTCTTTTATTAAACATGCATTTGACCAAAATGGCACCGTTTAGGAGTCATTGGACATTTTTTTCAAAAAATTACATTGACATAACATAGCGGTGCGATAATGATCTCTTAGAGTCTAATTCAAAAAAAAATCCAATAAAAGTTACAGTACTTAACCCGCACAGTACGGTTTAAAAGTTATTTACATTTTTTTTGCAAAAAATTACACATGAAACTTTTTTTCCCCTAAAATACATAGAAACAGGAAAAGTATTCCTAAGAGACGGACGTACAGAGACAGATGGGTGGACAGACAGAGCAATTGTCATAAATGGCACGATTGGTCTTAGATTACCTTAACTAAAATGTTCCATTCATTAAAATTAATAAAAATAATTCAAATTTTTACCATCTTTTCTACTTATTGTTAGTTACATCAAAATACATGATCTATATTTCATGTTATTAACTACTTTTCTACTATTTTCTGCTTCTCTCTATATAAAAGAAAACTAAAAAAATAAAACTAAAAATGTTGTTTTTAAGTTTAGTTAAACAATGGTTACTTCTTTATTGTTTATAATAATTTAACACATCTTTTCCTGTGAATACAATATATTTTGTTTCAAAAAGTCTCGTCGATATTTTATTCACAGGAAAAGGTGCGTTTATTTTTGAGAAAATAAATATATGTAATATGATATTTTTATTGTTTTCAATTTTTGTCGTTTGTAATCATTTGTTTGAAGTTTATTTTTTGAATGAAAAGATATTATATTAAGTAATATCCATAAAAGATATTTTATTTTTAACAATTGATTGATATGTATTGAAAAGTATTTGCACTTCTATCATTTCATTTTTCTTCTATCATGAAAGACAATCATTTTGAAAAATGAAGGTAAATTATAGCTTTGCAGTCCAACCAATGAATTTAATTTCTTTAAAATCTGCTTTAATAATTCAAGAAATTTATTGAAAAATTCACAGATTGTAAATAAAATTGTACAGTTATGGATAAAAATAATATTTACAACAACTGACATTTTATGTCAAACATGTCACATCAAGCTTGACAATAATTAAAATGTAATTATAGATCATATATCAGTTTTTTTAGAATTTTGGATTTTGGTTAGATTTTGAAACGAATAATAAAACGACCAATTACCTGAGCATACTTTTCGTGGCCACATCGAACAGTTTGATGGCCCCTTCATCGCCGCCCGCGTATATCAATTTGCCGTCTGAACGGAACGAGGCCCCGTGCGACAGGTTTGGTTTTTCACGACAACTTCGTGATCAGAGCTAGCTTCGACGGAAGGGCGTTTCTGATCGATCCTAGTAAATATACCAAATTAGTAAAGACTGCTAGCGCCATCTTTATATCGCGTGCCGAATTTATTTGAAATGTTTATGGACTGCTAACGCCATCTTTCTTCGCGTGCCGAATTTATTTGAAATTTTTATGGACTGCTAGCGCCATCTTTGTATGGCGTGCCGAATTTACTATGGCCCGCAGTGTTTTACAGAACGTACCCGTTCATTAAATTCCTTGTCGAATTTGTGGTCGATTTTATTCAACATACATTGTCCAAAGTCCCACCGTTTAGAAGTTATTGGACATTTAATGTATCATTTAAAGTACTCGCATACCACATACTTAAATATTTGTTTGCCCAAAGTAGCACCGTTTCAAGATCGGGGGTTTAAGTGAGAGAAAGTCGTGTGAGTGATCCACACCGACTCAGTTTTTATTTAAATTTAATAAAATTATATTCAAGTGAATAACCTTTTTTGGTATATTTATAACAAATATATATATTGACAGTATTATATGTTTGTAATAAAATTTGAAAGGCAAAAGAATGGAAATAAAAGATACAGGGCGCTCCATTAAAAACAATCGTATTGCAGCTCTGTTATTTAAAAAGAAGATGAAAAGCTCACTACGCCAATGCATTCTGCACAAAAAGTTTCCATTAGGACCTTCCTTTTGTTTTTAGATATCTGTTATAAAAAAGGCTTGAAATTGCAAAAAAGAAAGGGGCATCTTAAATAAATATAACTCCAATACATGTAAATGTAATTTATTGATATTTTCTTTGTTTTTCCATGTCAGATTTAGTTTGAAATTAATTTAGTTTTATGTTACCTTGCACATTTTTCGATTTTCAGGTACATAATAAAGAATAACAACATCAATGTTTTTATTTCAATCAAAACTTAATAAAAAGGAGTAAAATAAAAACTTGCGCTTATATACCAAAATATATTTGAGAGCACTCTGATAATCTTTAAGCTGTAATAATTAATCGAAATATACCTAATTTAGAAATTGACAATGGCCGAATCAATCGTTAAAATTATTTTCAGCAATTGGTACAACTTGTGATATTTGGCATATCTCTCTTGTGGTGCAATGATTTTTAAAACTCTTGATTTTGATACATCCAATGAAACAAATATACAGGGTGTTCCATTTGAAAAGCAATGTTAATCAAAGCAAAGCTTCCGGTTAAGCAAAGAACTTAACCAAAAGTCCAAAAACTGAATATTATCAATAAATTTCTTATTCTAATTTTGTATGCCTATCAATTTTTCAAAAATCGGTTGATTTTTTGAAAATTCACTGATGATAATAATTGACCATTTCAGGAATTTTCACCCTTATGGTTACTAATGCGTAAAAGTCAAGGCCTTAGTTAATTATTTATTTAATAAGCCTTGGGTAAGGTAAATTTTTATAATCTTAAAATAAATGTTATTTACATCTCAGTCTGTTTTTCAAATTTACTTTCTACCTACACCTGCAAAGAAAAATTGGTGGCCAAAAAGCTCTTTATTAAAACTAGTCAAAATGACTGGTACTTCTAGTGTTTAAGTATAAAATGAAAAATTTTAAAATAAAATAAATTGGAGATAGTTTTGCCCGGTACAAAAATTTCAAATAAATTTTCTTCTACTACAGTTCTGGGAAATAATTTCCGATGAGCACGGCATTGACCCAACTGGAGCGTACCATGGAGACTCAGACCTCCAATTAGAAAGAATCAACGTATATTACAATGAAGCCTCCGGCGGTAAATACGTTCCTCGTGCCATCCTGGTGGACTTGGAGCCAGGCACCATGGACTCAGTTAGATCTGGTCCATTCGGTCAGATATTCCGCCCGGACAACTTTGTGTTCGGACAGTCCGGTGCAGGAAACAACTGGGCCAAGGGCCACTACACGGAAGGAGCTGAACTGGTGGACTCGGTATTAGATGTAGTAAGGAAAGAAGCGGAATCCTGCGATTGCCTCCAAGGTTTCCAACTCACACACTCGTTGGGTGGCGGCACCGGATCGGGAATGGGTACGCTGCTAATTTCGAAGATCAGAGAAGAATACCCAGACAGAATTATGAACACATACTCGGTCGTACCGTCGCCAAAAGTATCAGATACCGTAGTCGAACCATACAACGCCACATTATCCGTACATCAACTAGTAGAAAACACAGACGAAACTTATTGTATCGATAACGAAGCTCTCTACGACATATGCTTTAGAACCCTAAAGCTAACGACACCCACATATGGTGACTTAAACCATTTAGTCTCCCTTACGATGTCAGGAGTCACCACCTGCCTCAGGTTCCCGGGTCAATTGAATGCAGATCTTAGGAAACTCGCTGTGAACATGGTTCCGTTCCCTCGTCTCCACTTCTTCATGCCAGGATTTGCCCCGTTGACCTCCCGCGGTAGCCAACAATATAGAGCCCTCACAGTACCTGAACTCACCCAACAGATGTTCGACGCCAAGAACATGATGGCCGCTTGCGATCCACGACACGGAAGGTACCTCACGGTTGCCGCGGTGTTCAGAGGGAGGATGTCCATGAAGGAAGTGGACGAACAAATGCTCAACATTCAGAATAAGAACAGCAGCTACTTCGTGGAATGGATCCCCAATAATGTCAAGACTGCCGTTTGCGACATCCCACCTCGAGGTCTGAAGATGTCCGCTACGTTCATCGGAAACTCCACTGCCATTCAAGAGCTGTTCAAGCGTATCTCCGAGCAATTCACCGCTATGTTCCGCAGGAAAGCTTTCTTGCATTGGTACACTGGCGAGGGCATGGACGAGATGGAATTCACCGAAGCCGAATCCAACATGAACGACTTAGTATCCGAATATCAGCAATACCAGGAAGCGACGGCGGACGAAGATGCAGAATTCGATGAGGAACAAGAGGCAGAAGTCGATGAGAACTAAATTCCGTTATTTTATTTTGTTCCTTCTAACGGAAACGGGTTCTCGTTTAACATCGCACTTGATCTGAAACTGCTTTATAATATTTTCTACTAGGTATTGTTTCGTCGCATATACATATGTTTTTGTACAGTCTTTACATTCCTTTGTAAATTGAATACATTACTTAACTTATCAAGACTGACTTTGTTTTTTGTTCAGTTTTCTATGTTCGTTTTTTTACCCCTCATTTGTTTTGTCTCTAATTTATAACAGTTTTTTTTTGTTCCTACGGAAAGATTTAGGCATTAAAACGTTGCTGCCTCTCACTGAAACAAAACTTTTATTCTGTCAATCCCATCCTAATGACAATGGAAGTAATTTTATAGTTTGCATTAAAAGGTAAGTGGTGGATGAATGTGTTTTGAATTAATTGTCTATAACGCTAGTTTTAGCACATGTATGCACTTCAATCGTATTATAAAAAAGTAAATTTTAACTTTTCAGGCATCTCGAGATCTTTTGAATTCATCGGCCCCGACACCTTAATTGTCAAATCGACCAGTGCTATAATAAAAATGTACACAAAAAATTATCCTGAATTTAGGAACCCTTTGTTAATTTGATATAAATGGTCAGCAGAATCTCCAATAATGTAGAGGAACTCGGTGTAAGTTCAGGTGGGCGCCCGAATATTATTATAAACTATTCTTAGCAAATATAAATGAACAATTTAATAAATTAATTATAAAATAAAATGTCCAGTAATAATTTACGTTATAAAAAGTTTGAGTAGCCAAATTGCAGCAGTGTAAATTCCGTTACAAAAACGGAATTTCTCTGCTACGACTGACTGTCGACACTGTCGCTGAGAATGGGCTCATTTCAGCCAGTTCGTTTTGACTGATTATGCGCTTGATTATTTGGCGACAAAACGATTCATACGACGTTTCGATTCATTGAAAAGTCTTTATAGTCTAGTGCAAAGACGCGATTTTCCCATTTTACTTTAGATTTAAAAAAAAACTAATTCTCGACGGGTGGGGTTTAATTCCGCCACTGGCACAAGTGTTTAACCAGTAGCTATTTTATGCAAGAGCGTTGGTGTCCTTGAATTACATGTAGACGGAAATGAGTTTAATGGGTTTTGAACACTACTGTAATTTGCAATTTCATGAGAGATTGTTTATCGCTCTGCTTGCTTTATTGGTGATGTAATAGTATAAATTATATCAATTGTAATTACGTAAAATTCACAACAGTAACAAGAAAGGTGGGTACGGTCTTCTAGAGTAGCACTTTGGTACTACTGTATTTTAGTACAGAAATAGAGTGTTCTGTCACAACACTATCACGTCCAGTACATCACACGTGCCTTGTGTCACTGATCTAATTTATCACATCCAAACTATTCTAATTTTTAAAGATGGATGGCAGAGAAAAACTATGGTAGTTTTCGAGTTATTGAGAATTGAACGCAAAACGACTTTAGGTATTTAGGAGAAATTGTTAGCAGAACTGAGATTGGAAGATCCGCAGCAGCTAAAAAAAAATCTTCGAATGTCTGCAGAAGATTTCGATTGCCCACTGAACCTCTAGTGAGGGATATAAAATATGGAAAAAATACATAAAAATGCGAGTAGCCCTTAGCTCAAAGGAACGTTTGTGCTTAACCCTACAGTTTTCAGCCACAGGCAATAAATAATAAGAAACTATTTTTATAAAAATAAACAAAACATTTATAATTAACATGATTTTAAATTATTCCCGTATGTAGGATTGCAAGGGTAATACCTGGTGTTATATTTTTTATTTAAATTACTTGATGGGTTTTGATACGGTTGCAAATTAAGAAAAGAATTTAATGCACATGAGTTGGCAGTTTCATACTTGGTGAAAGTTGTGATGCAGAGGTCGACCTTGCAGTAGAACATACTTCCTGGTCATCTAAATTTGCATTGGTATATTATAGAATACCTTTAAATAATAATTATTATTACTCTTCTTTGGAGTTGATCAGAATTTCTCGAAACGTCTTTCACTGTGTGAAAGCTCGAAAAAGCTCTTTATATAGCTATGTTAGTGCTATATGTGAAATGCTTCTTCAAATTCATTCATTGTGCGCACTAGTTTCAAATACCTGTCAACTTCACTGTAGTTCACTGCTTAAAGTTGAACGGACATGATTTCTACGATAGAAATACTGTCCGTAGACAGGATTTCTATCGTAGAAATCGATCGAGTTTCTACTGATAGAAATATACAGATTTTCGAGATCGTAGATCTCGGGAAAATTGAAGATGGAGACGAAAATATTTTAGACAAAAGTTATTTACTGTTTTGCGTGCAATGTGTTGGCCTTATTAAAACTATACGTTCATATTTAAATAAACAAAGGATATCAGCTCATAACACCTTATTTTTTACACCCGGTATATAGGCTAATCCGCAAAAGAGGGAAATACTATTGAATTAAGTTCAAAAGAAGCAAAAAGGGTGTGGAACTTATTTTAAAGTAGTGCGAAAGTGTGATCCTCTTTCTTCAGGGGTTTTAAAATGAGAACTGGACACGAACGGCTTAAATTTTTGCGTTAGTCTCCTAACTTCGGTTAGGAGAAGTCAAGGATGGCCAAAATGTGTTTTAAGTTTGCTTTTGTTTTGTTTAAAAAACAAAAAGGTGAAAAGTGAAAGTGAAAAGTTGGTTCTCTGATCATAAGATTTCGGTTGTTCCTTGCTACCAAGTTATAAAGCTTGACATATTTGGATTTGGAGTATTAGTAATGAACTTGTGTGATCTTTGAAAAAATGTATAGCTTTAAATAAACGATATCCTTTAGATTATTCCCGATTTATGACCTTAAAGTAGGGGATAGTACACAGT
>JAWQRJ010002928.1:0-12765 GCA_033557515.1 Diorygopyx duplodentatus | reverse complement strand
TAACGCACAAGAGCTTAAAGAGCAATGGGTATTCGCACACTTATGATAAACGACCAATAACACTCACTGACCAGTAGGGACCATCTGGCAATAAATATACTACTAGTAATAATAAATACTTTAAGTAATAATACTTTGGTCAATATCTCGAAAACGATTAAGCTTAGGCCTAGCAGCTTAATCGTTTTCGAGATATTGAATTTTTTCGCAAAAATTATGCAACCGTAGCAACATTTTGAAATATCGGATTATCATTAGTTGAGATATTGAACTTTTCCAAAAATACACCCGGCGGGACATTCTTACGTACGGTCTTTGACAAAATTGAATTTTGACATAAGAAAACTTTAAATGACAAAAAGTGATGTTTTTTAAATGGCGCAAATATTTTTATCTTATCGAATGTAGAATTAAAATACTCGTTAAACGGTTTCCCTATACCTAAAATGTATCCTTTTCTGATTTTTGAACGTTTTCGAGCTCGTGCTGTAAAAGCGATCCTTTGACAATACATTCATTTATTGTAAATTGAGTTCCCTACCAATTAGTTATCAATTTTGATGTTTATGTTACTTAGGTTGGTTGATTTCATATTTAGGGTGCGAAATTAATGCAGATATCATTTGGAAATCGAGTTATCAAGATATTTCACATGTTTAGTTCTTGACAACGTTGACTGTGTTCTAAAATGGCAACTAATAATTACTCCAATGTTGATATTATGAATTTATTTATTAGTCATGGTCAGTACCAACAAATATAATAATAATAAGTAGAACGTGCAGGACATTGAATGAAAAATATCCGAATTTGCCGCCGCTTAATACAAGAAAATTCAGCAGGTTACAATTCAATTATAGAAGTTATGGGAAAGCAACTGGAGCAGTACGAAACGCTAAACCAGTGACGAATGACGAGACCACTGTCACTATGGTTTTAGCTTATTTTCATGCTAATCCAAATGCTGAATGCAGAAGATTATAAGGAAAAACGGGCTCCATCCTTAAATTTTCACCAACTGCAGCGATGCATCCACAAGACGCACGGCAATGACGAGGAGATGGTTCTAGTACGCCTAAAAGAGGTACCAAGATTTTTGGAAAAACATATTTGGACGGAGCTAAATTTTCTAAAGAGTCGAAATCTTCATTTTTCTGCAGACTAAAATCCTCATGTGGCGTGCGATCGAAACTTTCAAAATAAATTTTCAACGTATTTTGTTCGTTGTACAACAACCAATTTCGGTATTTTGTTTGCGACATTTTAAATGGGGCAAGATATTTGAAAATCCTAAGAACCCTGGTGGTAGACTTTTTAGAGACATTAACATTAAATGAACTACCATCGTGTTGGCACCAATTAGATGGAGCACTGCTCTCGTGGCTCATGAATTGATAAATGACTTCGAATACTTTCAAATATGGTAGTCAGAAATTAAACGAAAATTTTGAATTATTACGAAAAATTGGGGACAATTTAGAAAAAATGTAGTGAAATATCCTTTTTGGCGACATTCAATGGAAAGTTTTAGTGGAAAATCGAAGATGCAGTCATCTCTCATCGTGGAAGACCAGTTAGATCACCTGAACGTCGAATATTATGATTGTAGCAGTTTAGCTACAATATATGATACAATATATATGTATATAATAAAATAAAGACAGATGGTTTCGAAGATTGGGTCCATGAAAGTGGCCTGCAAGATCGCCAGACCTCTCTCAAGGCAATATGTATTCTACTCCGGTAAACTCCCGAGAAGAATTGGAAAATCGAGTTCGATGAGCTTTTAATGCATTAGATCCGATTCAAATTCGATATGTAACTGTCAATTCTGAATGAAGAATTCTTTTGATTTGTTTAGAAAGAAATGGAGAACATTGTAGCTAAAAGCATAACTACATTATGTTGTCAAGAACTAACATGTGAAATATCTTGCAAACTCGATTTCCAAATGATACGTTTATTAATTTTTCACCCTAAATATGAAATCAACCAACCTAACTTACCTAAACATAAAAATTGATAACTAATTGGTAGGCAACTCAATTTACAACAAATGAATGTATTGTCAAAGGATCGCTTTTGCAGCAAGAACTCGAAAAACCTTAAATAATCGGAAAAGGATACATTTTAGGAATAGGGAAACCCAATACCGTTTAACGAAGATTTTAATCCTACATTCGATAAGATAAAAATATTTGGTAGCTGCGATTTAAAAAAATCACATTTTTTTCACAAAGTTTTCTTATTTTAAAATTCAATTTTGTAAAGAACGTACGTAATGAATGTCCCGTCGGATATATTTCTGAAAAGTTCAATGTTTCAACTAATGATTCATGAAGTATGAACATTATCGCATCAGTCTAATTATGAAAATTCGATTTTTCAAAATTTCACTGCGGTTGCATAATTTTTGCGAAAAAATCAATATTTCGAAAACAACCGGAATTAAAATTCCGGTTGTACCGGAAGTTTTCAACGTCCGGTATAACTGGAAGACACCCTGTATATTTGGCCCAAGTCCCATCGTTTAGAAGTTCTTGGACATTTATTGCAAAAAATGACATATGCTTAATGTACAAGTCAGTAATGTGGGCCTAAGTCCTCTTAAAATTCCTTTCAGGAAACAATGTTTCAAATAAAAGTTACAGTACTTTCACTCCTCTATGATATAACATTATTTCAATGTATACAGGTGTCCCATTTCTTCTAGACGCTATGGAACTTCAGTTTTTTAAACGGAGCGCACTGTATATTATCGCATTTTTAGAATCTTTTTCGAATTTGTGGTCGGTTGTACATTTGAAATAATGAAACTTTTATTTGAAACTTTTCCTAAAATAAATACAAAATCTACTACTAATAAACTACTTAACTACTAAATTAGAAAGTGGTAACATTGCACTTATGCTAAACTTAGTCTGTACGGTTAGTAGGAGTTGCTGATTGCTTTTTAACATAGTATTTTCACATAAATTTATAAATTTTTAATGACAAGTTTATAGTAGTATTGCAAACTATAAAGCTGTTTTCTCTCGTCCACAGTCTGATATCTTAGGGTATCATATACTTATATACTCAATTTATTAGAAATGTCTTACAAACTTTAAATGAATGAAAACTTTCCTTTTACATAGAACAGCAGAATGACCGAATTTTAGAATTCACTATTAAATTTGCGGTATATGCCCGTAGATTCTCCGTTTCAAATGACCTCTAAATGCCAAACAAAGCTTTACGCTTTGTCAAAAAAGTAGTGGTTAGGATAACTGTTAATTCCAAAGAATAGCGACCAATCCGTTTTCATTTCATTATTCATTTTCGTGTAAAACGGAACTGACGGGAACAAATAAAGGAACCGAAGTTACCGGAGATGCCACGGTATATTCTTACCTCATTATGGTAGGAGACCGTTGTAAATTGTTTAATTGCTAATTTTTGGCTTATGAAAGTTTATGGACAAAATCACACGTTTGTTTGTTCATACCCAAAAGATTTAAAAGTACGTGAGGAGTCACTAAATTGACAGAAATACGTACAGTAGACCGTGATCAACAATTTTAGAGATCTAATTGAAATCGCATACGCGAGTTACGTGTCCCTCGCGCAATGAATTTTCACCAAACAAGAGGAATAAATGTTACAAATGTGGCTCTACGATTATTTATCCCTTTCCAAAAAATGGAATGGATTTTTTTTGAAAATGGACTTTTTTAATTTCTAAACAACTCATGTTCAAAAATTTTATACAAAGTTTTATTATTTCAAAATGATAATCTTTCACTTGCAGCAAAACAAATTTGCGTGTGACCTTGCGTGATAAACCTCATCCTTTGTTATGCAATATATGGGCATACGTATTTTTATCCGGATTTTTCCTTAATTATACGTGCACTTTGTTCGTTGTTCTATACTTACCAATTATGAGTAATTGTAACGTAAACTGTAACGGCTCCACTAATAATGAAAGTAGCAAAATATGTTGTAGAGGATGTTCGGGTATTATGGAATACCATGTCAACATAAAAAAATTGAGATATATTAAAAGTTAGTAAAGTACAAACTTTCACTATTTTTTAACACGTGTTTAATGCATTTAAAATGGAAGAAAAAAGTCATATCAATATTTAGATTTTAAAAAAGAATTACACTTTTCGAGTAATATGTCAGTCGAGTAATATGGAATATGGTTATAAGGGATATTAAAATTGCAAGAAAACCCATTATTTACAAGAATAACCAAGATTATTTAATGAGTAAACAGTACATCACCTATAAATCATCAGATTCTTTGAAAAATTGTTTTAATTTTAAAAAAATCACAAATGTAGTCTGTTTTTTCGGCCCCACCACAGTCCACATGGGCACACATCGCACACATCAGGCATTTGATCCACTTCTCCCTTCTTCCATCATCTGAATATTTTCCATTGCAAAACAAGCACACTGTATCTTATTCATCTGGTGTACAACCTGGTAAAACGTCCATCTCAGATAATATGTCGGGGTGGAATGATTGTTCATCTTCACTAGACTTGTCTTGAAACAGTTGTCTAGAGTGCTTTGGTCTACTACCAATCTTCTTATTTGGGATACGCTTTTCAACTTTTGACAATTTTGTCTTAACTACCGTTGCACTTTTCTTATCTTGATCCACATTCTTGCTTTTTCCATCCTTCTTGACTTTGCCACCCTTCTTAGCACCCAGATCTAGCTCTAATTGAGTTTTATATGGGGATGCTGTTAAAATGTTTGATGTTCCGGGTTTCCTTCCTCTATTTGATTTCTGTTTGTTGGTGGAGGCAGCGATAACTCGAAGGGGAAGACAAAGACAAATTTTGAGCAGCTTGCAGGCGCTTCAGGTGGAACAGCGAGATTTGCAGCAAGAGCTTTAAACTTAGAGTTACTTCTTTTCTTAGATGATGCTTTCACTTTGCTGTTGCCAGTAGTCTTTGCTTTTGCCACCAGTCGTCTACTATCATTGTCAGCTCCGCTTGCATCATGATCCATCAGGGAGAAAGAACTATAGGGCACTGGTGGTGCTGGAGTGGATAAAACAGCAGTATGCGGACTTTCATTGGGGTCTGCTTCATTTTCTTCTTGACCAGGAATAGAGTTGTCTGCAAGAGTAGCATTTTCAGCCTGTACATGGTGAAGTGAAGCAACAATAACATCTTCCTCGGGGAAAACATTTCTGTTTTCCCCAGGGTAAATCCCAGTAACTTTAAAACCATTCACTGCAATGTCACCCCTCTGCACCTGCAAATACGCATTAGCAAACAGTTCCATTGTGCCATAAATATCCAAAGGACGAGAACTGCGTCCTAAGAAAGTTCTCACTTCTTGACTGTAGTGGGTTTTCAAAGGGTCATTAACGTTTTATCTAAAGATTGAATTTTATGAGGGGAATGTGGCGGTATGCAAATAATGGAGACATGGTTAGCCCTTGCTATGTTTATGACGTTTATGTTGCGATTGTGGGTTGAGTGGCTGTCTAGAACTAACAAAACAGGCGATTCTGCGATAGGTTTTGTTTGATCAATAAAATGTTGAAACCATTTAGTAAAAATGTTAGTTTGCACCCAACCAAGTGGATGACATACCGCAATGGATCCTGGTGGAGCACCTCTCATCAGGAGATCGTTCATGTTATTTCTAGGGAAAATGATTAATGGAGGTACAAAGTGACCAGCAGCATCCATACAGATAATAATTGTTACCAAAGATCCCCTTTCAGCTGATGTCAAGCCTATTTGTTTTTTCCCCTTAAGACCAACTATATGAGGAATTTTGCTTTGGACAACCGACAAGCTGGTCTCACCGACATTGTAGACACGGTTTGGCGGATATTTATGTTTGGCAAAAAGATCTTCCAGTAGATCAAAAAACCTGTTAACCTCTTCTTGCTTGAATCCTCTAGCCCTGGAGAATGATGGCCCAGTAGGCTTTCGGATAGATATCTTGTCCTTATTTCTCTCCATAAATAAATAAAACCAATCTTTGCCTGCCCTATTATCTTTTCCAAAAGGATGTGGTTAGTCCATAAAACATGGCCTCCATTTCTATCAGATATGTACTTAACTAACTGCTGCTCTAATTCCTTAGAAAATACTGGCTTACGCAGCAGGAATATTCCTCTACTTTTAGCAAAGTTTATAATAGTGTGAAGAGATATGTCTTCTGTCTATTCCATCTCTTTGAGATGGTATCTCCGCGACAGTGACTGTTGCGAAGATTGAAGATGCTTTTTGGCTTACGGACTGAGAAAATAATGACAACCTTGTCGACTGCCTTAAGCTAATTGTGCTGTTCCAATAAAATTTATTTGTTTTTGTCTCCCATTTTTGAACCATTCTTTTGACGTGGCCCTTTGTGATGTGGCAAAAAGGTACTCATCCATAGAATGGAGCTTTATTTCCTCTTTTCTGCAACTATCTGTTATTTCATCTTCAACCACCCCACGAGCTGGTACAGGCAATGCGGTGACTATCATAAATAGTCAATTGTTTGAGAGATTCTTTGCTCCCATATGTAAAAGTTTGAAAGTGTTTAATGCTGCTTGGCCGTCTGAGCAAGCACACATACAATTTTTTTGTTTTTTGAATCGAGCGAGCTCGGTCTACCAGATACTATTTGTTTTAAATTTCTCAGAAAGCTTTCGTATTTCGATATTTGCGGGTGCAAAGATCTCCACATGCGTTGATCAGAAATGCTGAGATCCACTTTTGGAGAGCACGCATTTCTTCCCACCCTCCAGTCGGCCTACAAGAAAGTCGTCGTTCGTGAAACGCGTGAATGCGTCCACGTCATTAAGCCATGCTAATAAGGCAATTGATATATTGCAGACACGTACTCTGGTCTGCATATTCGATGCGTACGATGTACCGTTCTCCAGTTGCTCCCGATTCTGCCATATATGAATTGTGGTTTATTGGTTGGTTCGGGGAACGCGCACTCGTTTATTGCATAATAAATATCCTCGGCACGTGAAAATACCCACCTCTCTTTGGTGTTAGGCGTGGAATATATGGCTCACTGCAAATGTGTGTTTATAGTTTAGGACGAGATCTTGTAAATATCGTAAATATTTTACGGTGCTACTATCGGTATCACTATGTTTTTTTTATTTAATAGAACCTATATTTATTTATGACATTTCTGGAGCAATGAAAAAAAATCAGCAAAAGAATGTTTTACAGCTGCTTCGAGAAATTCTGAAGACACGTGAATCCTTGGGCTAATGACAAAACCTCGGCAGTGTCGTTTGGAATCTTGGCTGTTGCATCAGTAGTATAAGCACGTGCCGCAATGGTTATTAATTATAAAAACAGTTAAGGATCTGTAACACTTTGATTTATCGAATACTGCTGAGATTTGCTTTAGGAAATGAAGCTGGACAAGTATAATCCTCAAGTGAGCGATCAATGAGGCAAATGTAACACATACCGATTCCAGCAGTCAATCACTTTAATGATTTCTGATACTTTGTTGATAAAAAAGATCCATGATTTATACATAAATGGTTCAAAGTTATCAATATAATTACGGAAGTCACCGCATTTCTATTTCAAATGCATAAGCAGAATGAATAAACCAGAAATTTAGCGGGTGAATAGAAAAGAAATATTAAGGTAAAATTGTAAACAATGAGCTCAAATTTAATTCTCTACCGTCTATACAACCGTACATATCACGTTGTGAAGTTGAACCTTGGAAGTGAAAATATTTTTTTTCTGCACAATTAATTAGGCATCTTAATAATTTTTAAATAATTTTTTTCAAGGGGGCTACTTTTAAAAAGAAAACTGCAATTTGTCGTTGCCAGTTTTGGACTTCCGTTTATGCCTGTGGCTTTCCTTTGTTTCAATTTCTTGATTGCCTCTCTCCTGCTGTTAGTGGTTCTTCTCGTACCCATTCCTGGTTCTAAATAGGTTTTTCTTCTTTTTTGTCTTCTTTTATGTGTTCGCTGTTATTTACAAATAGATCTTCAAAGTAAGTGTTCCTTCCTTTTACATATCTTGGAACTGTTTCAGCGCTATTGCCAAAAGGGTGAAGTGGACCGCTAAAAAAAGAATAGTTTGTGCAGAACAACAATCTACTCAGATTGTTTATTTGTTAATTGCGCAAAAATGAAAATATTAGGGTGAAAACTATTTATTGTTTTAATTAGGCTATAATTATACCTATAAATATTACCATTCTTACTGCTGCTCTGGAATTTTTCTTTGTTGCTCTTCGTCGAAGAAAACCGCCCGGTGGGTTTTTTGGCTCAATTGTTGAACACAGGTAAACAACAAACTTGATACTATTTAATACAGTTTTTGTTTCATGTACCACTTTTATTAACCACTACTACCATGGATACCTCTATTGAAGGATAGCAGTAAATAATATGACAGCAGTAAAAAGCGTATGGGTTTTAGGTGAATTATTAACTGCCACCAGATACGATAGATAGTAAACTTGGGAGCCGAATTTAACACGTGCTCTTATGACCGATCTTCGAAAATTTCTCTTTTTCTTCCTCTAGAAACGATATTTTGTATAAATTTTCACTTATATGCAAACCTAAGGTAGGGTCATAAATTATATTTATAGGAAATATTTAGTTCAAATGCTCATCAAACAGAAATAATCAGAACTTCTTCTCCAAAACATCCTTCTCATAAAAGCTCAAAATTGCCTCTGCTAAAAAACAGCCCGACTGTTATAAGGCACTTAATTATGAAAATTAAAAGTCTGGTGGCTTAGTTTATCATATATTTTAAAAATAAACATGTTAACAAACAAGTGTTGAAGATAGTCTCTTTTCAAGTTAAACCCAACAATCCGACTTGAACCTGAAGCTGTTCTCAATAAACGAACACATGATTTTTGAACGTATGCTCCAAATGAACGTATGGTGTCTCTAGCACATCTGCAGATAGTAGAGGTAATTATTTCTTTTTATAGGGATATAAACGGTGTTATATCTAGAAACAATTATTAATTTATATTAATAATATATTACTTTTGACTATATGTGATTGACTACTCAAATTCTAGCGGTCGTACGTTCAGTTCATTCGCATACCCAACAGGTTAGAAAGTCAGTGGTGATTATAATCCATCGTCATATCCACGATTTAATATGCATTTTTATAATGAGTATAACATTGTATGGGGCAGATGGATGGATCACTAATTCGGGGGCATTCAGAAATATGTTCCCTCTATAAACGAACCTATAGTACGACGAAGTTTTGATAGCTCATTACTATTTTGGAAACACCTGTTTGTCACTTTTAATTAGGGGTGCACACGTAAGTCGTACTTCCGAACGTACTCCAAAATGTCAGTTTTAAGTGACAGCTTTACTAATGCGGTAATGCTTTAGTAATTGTTTGATTGTCGATGTCTGAATAAAGAATTTGTGATAATACTACTACATATACAGTGCGGACGTAAATGCGCATTTTCGAAAACTCCTTCTCATTTCTTCCTCCTTTTCGCCCAGTCCAAGGGAAATGGTTTATGTATTGCTAAGGCAAGCTACAGAGTCTCATTCGTGCGTTGTGCGAATACTATCAGTGTTGCTTATCGTTTGTGCAATTTGCATTTACTGGAAAAAGATGGTTCGCTCCCGCCTACTAGAAGAGAAATTAGATTTCATTTACTCCGAGGCCGGGCGTAATTTACATCATGTGGATGTTTAATGAGACTTATTCTGAAAATCCTATCCGCCGAAAATATCTAAAAGAATTAGTAGAAAAATGTAAACTTACGTTAAAAAACAGCAAGCTTGATACCATTTGATATTGCTTTGGTTTCATGTTCCTACCTTGAATATGCAGCGTTGTACGACAAATTATACGTGTGCCTCCGAAGCCGCATCTAAATGATAGAAACTTCATAACGGATTGATAGAATTGAAAACTACCACCAGTGTTCAATAGACAATTGAAAGACCTTTTCAATGATGTGTCACAAGACCCCCTTTGCAATTTGAAATTACAAACTTGATAGCGCTCGCAGCGCCATCTATGAAGATTAACATTCAAAATTTACACTAAATGGCCGCAAACTTCATACCATTTGATACCGCTTTGGTTTCATGTTCCTATCTTGACTGGTTCAAAAGTTAGCAGGGGGGCCATTTACGTCCGTACTGTATATTTTCTTTATGGTTACCTGTTTAAGACCGGCGTTACTATATCCATAAAACTCCCAGTCATAAAATTTATGCATCGTTTCTCCATAAGAAGTTTTTCCGCGATAACTTTGTGTCAGTTTTCGTTGGTCGATTTCTCAGTAATTACTCCAGAAAAAACTGTGAAGCCAGAATTTCTTCGAAATTGACCATATTTGAATTGTTATAAAACAAAAACTAAGTAAAATATTGCGAAACTGCTTTCACTACGTTAAAGCCCAATGCTAGTACTACATAAAAGGGAGTTTTTGGCGGTCGAGTTTTCACGCCATCAGATAATAATTAAGCTAACTGTAACACCCTGCACAACTTGTCTTATTCCTAGTTTATTCTGCTAATTGGGTGGGTGGAAATGGCAATTTCAACATTTTAACAATTACGTCGCACAGAAATTTGTCTACTCTTTCTAAATCTGTAATACGCAGTGGTATTTAAGTTCAAGGTATCGTTTTAATGTTTTCGTCGTCGAATTTTCACGCGTTAGGTAGCAATTACTAATAACTTGAAATAATTCACTTCCGACAAATAATGCATGCCTATTAAATTGACTTGTTTTCGTAAATGTAGCTTCGTCCGAAAAGATCAAATTGGACAAAAACAAGCGTTTTACTCCATTTTTCGCAGGATCTTATAACAAAAGTTAACACGATTAAAGTGATCATTTCCGCAAAAGTCTTGACGTATGGACGAATGATAGGGATGAAATTTGAATTTATGTAAAATATTTATTACAAAACCCACACTCCCGCCTTTCTCTCGAAATTTCTCGAGCTTGCATGGATGCTTGCATCTGACATACGTCATAACATTAATAGAATTTTCTTCACTCGTTACCGTTGAACGTTTATTTCTCTTTGCCTCAACGCATCCATCGTGAAGAAATCAGTTCTTCAGATGCAGAAATGTCATATATGACTTCCATGACTGATTTGGATAACACTCATTAAATATTTCTGCAGCATGTCGGTAATTACCACGACATTCACCCAAAATGAAGAACATATGAAACGTTTCTTCAAATTCATTCAGTGAACTGCTGTGAAGTTTCAAATACCTGTCAACTTCACAGCAGTTCACTGCTTGAACATGAACGGACAGGATTTCTACGACAATACTCATAGAAACCCCTGAGATCTACGATCTCGGAAAATTGAAGATGGAGACGAAAATATGTTGTCATTATTGAAGCTACATGTTCACATTTAAATAAACAAAGTTGACCCCCATGAAACCAAATAATTCTTGTGGGAACCATTGTTCTCAACAATGCCTTGTTTATGAGACATCAGCTTCTAACACCTTACTTTTTACACCCGGTATGTAGTCTATTCCGCAAAAGAAGAAAATACTATTGAATTAAGTTGAACAGAAACAATTTTTGAACAAAAGCCCGTTTTATGACCTTAAAGTAGGGGATAATATACTGTATTCCCGAAGGGATGAATGCCAGATGGATATGTTATGTGTGTCTGTGGATTTTCGAATGAAATATAATTTTATAGATTTACAGCCCTAAAAGAAGCGCCAAAATCTTAACAATAAATGAAAATAAACAATAAAAACTCAATTCTTATGCGGAGCGCACTACAATATATTCTAACAAAACTAATAAGAGCGTTTCTTCTTTTTTCAATCAAATTTATAAAGCAAGTCTTAGAAAGACAAGATATTTACCAAGATTAGTTAGATAAAATTGACGTAACTGCTGTATAATCATATGCAAATTCGATCGACAAAAACTCTGTTTTATATAGTACTAGCATTGGGCTTTCACATAGTGAATGTCGTTTCGAAATATTTTACTTACATTATGCTTCATAACAATCCAAATATGGTCAATTTTGAAGAAATTCTGGTACACCGTTGGCTTTGCAATTTTTTTCTGGCGTAATTACTGAGAAGTCGACTGACGAAAACGTCACTTTTAGATGCGGAAAAGAACCAGCTTTCTCCTGGTGAAATCATATTTAATATATCTTTGATTTTAAGAAAGTTATCGCGACAAAACCTCTTATGGAGAAATAATGTATACACTTTATGGCTGGGAGTTTTGTGGATATCGTAACACCGGTCTGTTTAAGTTACAAACGTGAATTGAAAACCTGATTTCTTTTCTTCTTATAAAAAATAATCATTTCCCCAGAAAATACATACATACAAACAAACATTCTAGTTTCGTTTGATGTAATCTCACTATTTACCAATATTCCTATAGAATTGGCAATGAAAATCATTGAGGAAGAGTAGAAGAGTAGACACTGATTGGTAAAAGCCCAATAATACTTATTTCACATACAAAGATACGATCTACAAACAAGTATTTAGCACACCTATGGTATCTTCGCTCAGCCGTACACTGGCAACGATAGCATTAGATTATCCCTTAAAGAAAGTTTTATCTACACTGTCATCACAGTTTTTTACTGGTTTACATCACAGTTGTTTACTGGTTTCAATGAACATATATATATATATATATATATATATATATATATATATATAATTATTTATATTTTAACATATTTGTATTAATTTTTAAGGAAATAGAATTAAGAAAAATTGTGCACAGAGCGGGG
>JAWQRJ010002927.1:0-12766 GCA_033557515.1 Diorygopyx duplodentatus | reverse complement strand
AAACTGACAGTTCTTCTAAGCGTTGGCTGCTGTCAATTGTTAAACGTATTAAAAATGTACTATTATTAATATAATATATAATATATAAAAACGTATTAAATCATGGCCTACCATGTGAAAAAACAAAATGTTCGTTTAAAAGGAGAAGTGCTGCACTAAATGCTTCACCATGCTACATCATTGTAAAGGAAACAAAACGCAGATTTCAAATTTGCAAAAATCCAACATGGCGTCCATAAGAAAAACAAAAGTAATTTTCTGTGTAGCCTAAATGAAAACAGCAAGAAAAAACTAATTACGTCATGATATTCCCCTTAAAAAGTTGCTTGTACAATGTGCAAGTTCCAAACCAATACGATTCCTCCCATTCAAAATATTCCAAAAATTAAAAATCGATCAATTTCAGTTATTCGAAGTTTTTCAAAAATGGTCGCAGTTGGCCGTGATTTCTCGGTGGATTTAAATTCAGCAAAAAATTTACTACAACTTTCTCCATTTAACCGACCCTGTAACTCTTATAGTTTGCGATTGCGAATGGTGAGGGTTGAATTTGTACACCCTGTATACAGTGTGTCCCATAAAGCCCAGGAATAATGTACACTGGAGTGTTGTTCAGGCTAAAGTATGACGATTTAGTCCAAGTGCCTCCCTTTAAGATATCGACCCCCACAGATTTTCAGTTAAAATTTGAAGTAAAGTTTACTATATCTTTATACTTATTATTAAGTACGTTTTACTACAAACCATAATAAGTGTCCTTTAAAATTGCAAATGTTAAGATAGGCAATAAATATGTTAAAGAGAACCTTTCAAATATGTAACACCGGTGATTCACCTATAATACGCAAAGAAATTGAATTGCGTGACGCTCTGAAAGATATTATTTTAAAAGCACAAGAAGAAGGTAGAATCGCCTACAAATCAGAAAATGGATTAGAATTTTAAAACCAAGCTGAACCTCATGAATTACAAGTTTGTTGAAACATTTAGAGGGCGAAGAAGGTGTAAATTTTGTAAATGAAGATAATTCCTGTTACGAACGCGGAAGTCTTGTTGACATGGATTACAAGGTTAAATGTAGAATCCTTTTCGATCCCTGTAGATCATTTTCCGCTACAACCTCTCCTTCCGAAAGGGAAGGAGATGTTCTGTAGAAAGTATACAACATCGGTTTAAAACAGTGAAAAGCCTATAGCAACTAAATAGATGGAAAGATGGCGTAAATAAAGGCGGCAGTGGGGGAGATAAGTAGAAGTTTATTGCAGAATATATACTTTAATGCAGAAATTTAAAAATTCTGCTGGAAGAGAAAATATAATTCGCGATATAAACCTTCGACGATGGGTAGTTACTGGTGGATTTTGCACTTCAAAAAAGCACATCGTATTGTTTCACGTAAAATAACCAAATTTGTTACACGATCTACTCGTACTGGTACGGAGGAATTGCGTCTGATAGGTGATATATTTGATAATGGTGCTGAAACTTACCTTAATATTTTTGTTACAGGCAATGTCTATAATGCAAGATGAAAGCGGATCTAATTTGGAGGTACACTCTGGTCGAACTTCAGTTGACAGTTGTAGGTGCGATATGACTGGATCTCAAAGTACGCGATTACTTGATTCTTGGAGTGGACACTGTCCAGCTAAACTTCAGGGCACACTATCGCAGGAAGAAAGGTGAAAATCTTGAGAAGACCAAAACAGATAACGGGAATGATAGAGCGTTTAGATATTTTTAGTTTTAGATTATGGAAAAATTTTGTTAAATATTTTTCCGACGATCTAATTATGAATTATGACATACATAGAATTACAGCAAG
Organism: Diorygopyx duplodentatus; assembly: GCA_033557515.1. Lineage (NCBI taxonomy): Eukaryota > Metazoa > Arthropoda > Insecta > Coleoptera > Scarabaeidae > Diorygopyx > Diorygopyx duplodentatus. Next base: position 10,941 of record JAWQRJ010002927.1, on the reverse strand, counting down.
AGAATGCTGTCATTAAATTAACTCACAATCAATTCTCTTCGCCAAGATTTTTCAATGTTTTCAAATAGTCTTGGTATAAAAGCGAATATTTTGATGAAAGACCTCTGCAATTTGAAAATCCAGTTAGGATTTGTCGTACAGACGAAAACTCTGTAGCGTTATGCAATATTTGTAATAAGCCGGTTCTCTTGCGATGTTCATGGTGTAAGAGACATATTTGTTTTCAACATTTCTCTGAAGACGTTTCTAATGGGACAATTTTCGTATCTTTAACCATTTTCTAGACCATTTGGGCAAGTCGTCGTGGAATGCCTTTACATCATACACAATATACGGTTTTGATTGTCTGTATCGAATATTTGCATAAAACATTAAGTGATAAAAAAATTCATTCGCATTGACAATGAGTTATATTTTTATTTTTACACATACACTTGTGTAAACTAATTGTAAACCAAAAATCTTTCAAAAAAAGTTCAAACACATACCAAGGGTGGGAAAACGTAATGTATACTTGATTATACTACATTCAAAAGTCATTAATACAAATTTTTAAGCTTTATAAGTGTTCTTATTACCTTTTTTAATACCTGTTTTTTAATTTCCGAATAAAATTAAAGGGAGCAACACTGGTGAGAGATTTGGATAAATATACCATATACATATTGGGGAATACGATGATACCACAATCAAGGCAAAGGCAAACAAAGCTAATAATAAGTTCAGTGACATGTAATCCTTTGTCTTAATTGGCAGATTTTCGTCACAAGCGTGTTTACCAGAAATATACAAGAGAGCTGAGGATTTGTATGCCAAATAAGCCATATAAATTTCTTCAAATATTGAAATATTGATTTTGAAATATTATCTTCTAATGTTGAGCTTTCTCAGAAAATTTTGTTAATTAGATATTGAAGGACCAGAGCGGTATACTACTCCTAAACAAAGATTTACCTCAGATACTTTTATCTTCACCCATAACTGTTCTATTCTATCCGTAATTTCCTCAAGAACAATCTGAAAATCATAATTATTTTCAAATAAGAACCAAATTCACCAGCTCTTGTACCTCTAGTCTACGTCTATAATAATCTGCTCAACGCAGATTTATTATTCTTATGAAATGTTTACGTTTTGATGATACTGAAACAAGAGAAGATCGGAAGAATGTTTATAAACTTGCTAGTGTCATAATGGTATTTGATAAATTCAATGAACTGTGATTTATAATTATAAAATTAACAACCCGAATGGGGAATTTTCAAAAAGCAGACGTGTGTTTTTAGAAAACTGGAGCAGAGAATTAGTGTTAGAAAATATGCAAATACGGCTGAACATTACCAGTCTTACCATACTTAAACTGTCAGGGATACAGTCATGCTGCATCGACTGCGTCGATAAATGTTGTTAGTTATGTTGGCGAATCAATACTTTATGTAGCAGTATTAAATATATTATATTTCTATTTTTTTCGTATTTAATAAGTTGTACATAATTTATATGTAAACACATTTTTTTTATTAATTTTTATTAACATTTGCTGATTTCTTTTAAATAACTATTTTTGACAGAGAAGACTTAAAAATGTAACACTTCGTTTACTAAATCATACCCTATCTTGATCTTTTATAATAATATATTCTATTTGAGCAGTGGAAAACCGATATAAACAAATTCAACAAATAAATTAAATTTTTTTAACAAACTATCACAAGCAACAAAAAAAATTAAAGTTGGGGCCTTATAGATCCACTCCATCGAACGGTGTGGTTTTTAAACCACCCGTTAACTGGAATGTTAAACGTCTGATGATGTCTGCTTCAAAGATCTGAAGAAGATGCATTCTCAGTTCTGTTATAGTCGATTGGATATTCTACAACCGTGCATGGGTTTATAATGATTGCTAAGTGATCAGAAACGTTCCGGTATCTTAGCATGAAGAAAAACTGAATTGTTTTTCATGCAGCAATTGTTGATTGCATCACAATGTACTGACTAATTGAAGTGTGTACATATAACACCATGGTAAGGTTGGTTTTAAAGTCTGAATAGCAAGGGGACGGCGTCCTCAGGGAATACCAGGGTACAGTTTCTCATTTCCTACATTTTTATAGCTATGCTGACGATTTCGTCATTAGGGTGAACGGAAAATGTGAAAAAAAATTTTTTGGCAACTTTACATGCCAAATTCTGCAACAATCAAATCACTATCTTTCGTCAGTGACATGAAAGTTCAAGTTTCTATTGCACTATTACTATGCCGTACTTAAACGAACTAATTTAAAGAACCCTCTCACAGGGCCTAAACAAGACACGCATTACTGATGAACTGACATTTGAAGAATTAACTTATTTAATATTCTATTAATGACAGATGTGTATTACCAACGATTTGGGTAAAACTGGATGATATCGAGGATGATTCTTTCTTTCACATAAAATTGAATGTAAACCTAGCTAACAGTATTGTACCATTTTTCTTCACTGACATTAAAAAATTTATCGTTAGCTTGGATTGCTTAAAAAGAAAATTATTTTTAATTATTCCAATTACAATTTCCACCGATTGTTGGCAATTCAGTGCACGTGAAGTGGGTTATAGGAGACCAATAACGTTAGGTGAATTGGATGGCGGCCAATTTTTAAATCGAAGTGCTATAAACAATACAGCGAATTGCGTATATAAATTTGTCGGAAATTATGAGAAGTGAGCAAATCTTATGAAAATTACAGGTCCGTTTCAATTTTGACTTGCCATATTGGATTCGCCATTTCGAACTTTTCACCTCGTAATCGCAATGTAGTATGGCAGGAGATATTTGAAAAAAATGGTTGCTTGAAAATGGAGCATGACGCATTGTCGGCAGATTTATTTCGCCGTCAAAATAATGAAACATTCTAAACTACTGGAGCGGCTAGAAAATCGCTACGATGTTGCCTTCAATTAACCTTTATTTACCTAGCAGTAACTACAGTAAACATGTATTATTTCTTACTCTTCTCTTCTTTACTACGAAACTTAAATTGCCCATTCCCCAGGTTCTCGGTGGCGGAACCACAATTCCAACTTTTATTCCATTTTATATTTCATCACTTCAGTATTTACGAGTGGTGCATTCTTAGCGACGCCATGGCAAAACCTGCATGTACGGCTCGTATAAATTAAATTATTATAATTGCTCTGTCGGCAAAGTTTCCCAGAGTCACAACTAAGGCCCAGGCGAGAAAATAGAAGGAACAACAAAGTAAGAAAAATAGAAAAAGTATACGAAAAGGGCAAGTAGAGGGGTAGCACAGGGAACTAGCCTCGGGGAATATATGTCGCTTTATAACTTCATAATTAGGAGTCGCGCATAAACCTGGAGTCGAAGAAATTGTGCTCGGCAGTTGGTTGCCATTGGGCAATAAGTTTCGCTAAGAGAATCCTTCGAGGCGCTTCTTGCCTCCTGGCTATGATACGGAATTACGCGCCTCAACTAATGAGGAAGTTTAAAACACGGGACAAAGGATACCGTGCGAAAGGCTGGATGCGCCGCAGGGTATAATTGAAAATATAAATTTTAAAGCGAAGAACCTTTGCGGCGTTTTCAATTTTTGTAAAGTTATGAATTCTTAGGTAGTATTTTTAATACTTAAATAAAATTGCTCTTTGTGTTGCCACCGAGCAAGTTTAAAGTATTTATAATGGAGGAAACGAATAAAAATGAAGTACCTGGTACACCGAGCTCGCTTAGGGGTAAAAAATACTTTTAACTACTGAGCTTGTTCGTTCGATATAGCAGCGTTAAACCACTTCTACCAATTTTGACCATACGATGGCCAATTATATATCTTTAAATGATTTGACTGAAAGCTAAGACCTATGATAATAGATTAATCGCACCGGAATCTCTAAATCTTGCAAATATCACCAACATTGGTGATGGCATGGATAAATAAATAAATATGCAAAAATAGCTCGTTTAATAATATAAGAATACCAGGTAGACCGAACTCCGAGCTCCGGTCGGACTTTCAGTATTCACTTTCAATGGGGTGTATTAATTGAGACGTGTTTTCTCCGCATATAGTTATCAAATGATGCTATAATTGCAATATTTGCATATTTTACAATTACTCAATTTACATTTACTTCGTTTCAATCTGATGCTTTTGAACAAAGGCAATAATTTTCTCAATGTAATCCACCGTTCAGATTTCTATTTCGCCGTCATTAGAGCTCCAGACGCTTAGAACCCAAGCCAGATCATCCCGTTGGTGGGGAGAAATGGTCCACTGCTCTGACATTTACAGCAATTTACAGTAAATTATAGGCCGCATAAAACCCCTCGCAAACGATGTCTACAGCTACGCGCTAAAAATACCGCCACGGGAAGTGCTTAAATATCATAAAATCGGATCGATAAGTTAAAGAGAAGGTACCCAAACGGAGTGCGATACAACACTACCTGAACTTACCAAATCCATATTTAACTAGCTATAAATCCTGCAAAAGATAATAGTTGTGTGCAGTGCTACTTTTAGCTAAAAGTGATTTCTAGATCTCATAATAACGGCACTCCAAAAGAAGTTTTACACATTAATAAAGAAATCTGTTTTAATAAAACGTGAAATTCCCATTACATTTTGGGTGATTGGTAGGTTCGACTTCCTAATGTTGGCAATAGTTGACCTGGTTAGCGTAATCTGTCTACACCCTGTCATTTATGTGTCAGCTCATAATACATTCATAAACACACGACGCTATCATTTGCGCGTAAGGTCTTAAACACAAATGACCACACATGAAGTTTACTTGCTGTACCATTGAATACATCATGGCTGTCTTAATGGCGGGAATATTGGCGCTAGGAGCTCTGTACGGTGTTTCAAGTATGATACTGAGCTTCAGAAAGAAACGTATAAAGAGGGCAGCAGAAGCGAGGGAAAGACGAAATTCGAGGTATCGCCAGAACAAGAATTACCTTAGGGCATCCAAGAAGAATAGATGCGAATACTAGCAGCTGATATTCACAGGAGTTGTAATCTGATTAAATAGTGTTATGTTCTTTGTATACACATGTGGTAAATGCTTGGAAAGAAATAAAAAAAAGTCTAATGTAATTGTGGTTGTTATGAGTAGTTTGTTCCTTAGTCGGCGGATGGAATGCAAACGAAAATGGTGAAATGGCGGATTGTTTCACAGTAAAACCTTTGAGTGGAAAATGTTATTCATGGAATTTATTGTAAGGCTTAGATTCCGAAATTGACATAATGAAATTTGATCAACAAATTAAAGAAGTTTCACAAAAATCATGATATCAAAGTCAGGATTGATTTTATCAATTCATTTTATCAATGCATTGTAATAAGCTAAAAAGAAGTTTTGACAAAATAATGCTTTGAATGTGAAATGCATTAATCAACGAAATATTGTTTTAAAGAAAGTAACTCATAAAGTACCAACCTTTCCAATTTCAACATTAAGTTAATTATAATCAAAAATCTAGTGGACTTATGGAGTTTCTTTTTTTCTTCTTATCTTAACCTTTAATCATACAATTTACTATGCTTACTCGCTTTATAGTTAAGTTTAACAAAATAGTATATATGGCATTGAAAAATATCATCACAGGAAGTGATGACCGCTATTTCTGGCCGTTTCTAATGCTTGCCACGCAGTTTTAAATTTTGCTCAGGACCCCAAACAAGGTAAGGAGAAAATAATTATATCTGAATTTTGTTATCCGTCGATTTTTTCCATTTATAAAAATTCTGCTTTGTTAGAATGAAATAGTCCGGTTTCGATGGTACGGATCGGTTTGTAATAAAATCAATTCAAACGTATTACATTTCTCCATAGAGAGCTAGATGACGCATTTTTCCCCATATAATAAGTATTTCGATTACCTGAGGCCAAAAATTAAAAGTTCGCCTAATCAAAATAATATTCCATATTATAATTTCATCTCTAAAACGTTTTGATTTTATTTTTGATCAATCCAACAGTAGGAATTTAAAACTGTCTAATGGTAAATTTGTCCTGCGGATAAAAACCAAACGCACTTGAAGTTTTGCGAATACATATTATTTTAAAGATATATTCGCTTTATTATATAAAGCTTTGAGCGGGATTTAAAGTGGAAGTTTTTGTTCGTTGTTAAAACAATCGTTAGTTGTGTTATTGGGTGATATAAGCAAACAAGGCGTTGCTTGGTGTGATCTTTTTAGTTGACCAATGTTTCGGTGAGAATTTTCACCTTAATCAGGGCTACAATATGAAAAAACAAGCATCCGCAAACAAAAGTGAGGTAATGATTATAAAAAAGGAAGATTTACTCGATAAAGGTCTGCTTGAGTAAAAACTAAATGCATTACAGGAGTGGCAGGTCAACAATTGAAAACATTAAGGTTCAACAATAAAGCATGTTTCAAAGTAACAAAAGGAAGCATTACACATTAAAATCACGAACGTAAACCACGTAAACAAAGCAAGTCAAGATGGCGTAACAAAGTGAATATTGCAGCAAACAGAAAGCAGTAAGATTAAAATAAGTTAAAATTAAAATAACTAACCGACGGTAAAGGCGTAAATTGTAAACATAAAAACAATTGCAGAGTAGAACCAGTGACCGAGCTGAAGGCGCCTGAAATAAAATTTTGAACACCCAATACAAGGCCAAAACATTAACTGAATAACACAACTTAGGATTGTTTGTGGAGTAACAAAGTAGTAAACATACATACGTATATAGACCCTATAGCCCGAAGTAGGCTGGCTGAAAATGGTGCGTCATTTGTATATTTTTGCTGATATTAAGTGATAACTATAATCCATTCACGATCCTTTTACCAGGGGTGGTTGTTTTACGGTGATGTTTACAATTAAAAATTAATGGGTGTGACAACCGTGTGTATCCTACACACATTTAGAAGTTAAAGATTAAAAATTTCCTTTAAGAATTAAAGGTCTTATTTTCCCCTTTTTTGCCTTCTCCACACTTTGTTTACTTTTTTTACTGTACCGTTTTTTCCGTGCATTGAGTCCCCTTTTCTCCGTGTCTCCTCCAGATAAGTGGTTCACTTCCCAATCCCCGCTTGTTTCCGTTCTTTGGACCCCTTATCCTGCTACCTTTGGGTTTTGTTGGTTTAAATTTCCCGCGTGGTGTTTGACGTTGCGTGAGTTCTAAAGGTAGTTCTCTTTAACCTGAATTGGTGTATGTAATCTCGATCTTGCTTATTCGCCCGTCGAACATTCCACTTCAACGAAAGTCATTCTATATGTCGTGAACTTATTTAGCGTTGACGTTTTTATGCTAATATATAATTTGATTGCAGTGATCTTTGTTGGTTTGTTTGATTATAAGTTTGGATGGAACCTGTAATAAATGTAATTTACGAATCTATGTGTTCCAGACTGTTGAGTTCCACTTTCCACTTTAGTAAGTGATAATTTTGCCTTTTTGGCTACCGTTGTAACTTGTGCTTCGGCTTTCAATTGTCTCTGAGGAAGATTTAAATAAAAATCGAAACGTTAGACATGAACAAAGAAGTGCTTTAATTTCTAACATCCTACACACCATTGTCACTCCAATTAATTTTTACCTTGAACGTGATACAACCGGTACTTGCTCCATGCAAATATTTGGTATTACTTTCCAACGGTTGCATAAATGCAATTTGACGTATGAATTTTTATTACCCAAGAGCACAATTTACGATACTTGGAAACCAAGCAATAAACTAATTGGGCAACAGCGGATCATTCGTAAAGTATTACAAGAATCTAAAATGTGTGAAATCATGTGTATTAAACTTAAACTACAAAAAAATCCCAGCGTTGTTGATATTAAAAAGGCAGTGATTGAATTATACTTAAGAAAGCACTACAAAAGAATTGCTTATTTGAGTCTAAGATATTAAATATAAACGTTGAAAATGTGAAGCATTTTAATGAAAATTGATATTAATATAATAAAACTATTTAGTTCCCTCGAAGAACTGTTAATACGCATTTAAACTCTTATGATTTTATCAGCCTGTTTTTAGTTAAAAACGCAATTAACACGGCGAAGTAGTTTAACACCTAAAAATTTTGATGATGATAGATGAGAGTAAATATTTTATATATTTTAGATGAATTATGGAAATACAAAAGTTTGGTTGAAAATTTTATTGTGACAAATACTAAAGATGTATTCATTTCCATACTCTTGCGAAAAATATATTTTCATTTTCAAATGCTTGAAATTGCAATAATGAATAGTGTTGTAAATGCTGTAGTAAATGCTGGTTCTTACACTTGATTTTGAAGTAAATTTAAATACTAAGAATGCATAGAACTGCCTATTATAAACGATTCATTTCCATTTGAAAAACGTCCATATTTATATGATAATAAATAACAAGTTGTTTTAAATGTGTACACTTCTGGTTAGTTTTCTTTGAACATTTTTATTAAGAGCTACCCTCCATGTTTCAACTTCATCAAGCCTGCACATTTGAGCTTCAAACGTGTGTCATAATGATACACTTTAAATGTTCTTGTGTGACTGTTGTACATTTTCCACTGTTTTTGTTGAGGTTGAAATACCTTCTTCCTCATTTGTTTTTTAATGTTACGTTCTGTGATGAAAGAGAGTGAATGAGAGGTGATTTGGATGTGTTTGGAAATTGTATTATTGGCAGTCAATCTTTTTAATATATGCTAATCCTTACCTGGATTTTTATTTATTTTGGTATTTTATATGTGGTTTATCACGAGATTTGTCGGTTATGTCAAGTTGACCCTCTATACGATTTAAGTCAGTTCTTTCTATGTTGCAGGGATCTGTACATGGTGTTTTTATTGTGGTGGTCTACATATAAAAATATTTTTAATAAACTGCCGGTTCCGATTATACCGGAAGATGGCAACAGCTTTGTTGATTTAAAGGGATTGATGCCAATTTTTTTTTCATAACCTGCATTCAATTTTCAACAACTTTCGTAATGCGTTTGCCAGGCCTAAACTTAATCGTTTTCGAGATATTGCATTTTATCGCAAAAATTATGCAACTGCAGTAACATTGTGAAAAATGGAATTTTCATACTTAGACTTATGCGATATAAGTTCATATACTACGATATAATAATGTTCATACTTTATTAACCATTAGTTGAGACATCGAGTTTTTCGTAAATAGATCCGGCGGGACATTTTTATATTCATTCTCTACAAAATTGAATTTTGAAGTAAGAAAACTTTAAATGATAAAGAGTGATTTTTTAAATGTTATCTACCAACGATTTTTATCTTATCGAATGCAGAATTAAAATTCTTGTTAAACGCTATTAGGTTTCCCTGTACCTAAAATGTACCCTTTTCCGATTATTACTTAGCTTTTTCGAGCTCATGCTGCAAAAACGATCCTTTGACAATACATTCATTTGTTGTAAATAGGGTTGCCTACAAATTAGTTATCAATTTTGACGTTTATGTAACTTAGGTTGGTTGATTTCATGTTCAGGGTGAAAAATTAATGGTAGTTAAATTAATTGGTTGTTGTACAACAAACAAAATACGTTGAAACTAAATTTATTTTGAAAGTTCCGATCGCGCGTCACATGAGGATTTTGGTGTGCCCTAAAATTAACATTTCAACGATTAAAAATACCCTCTCCAGAAAATTTCGCCTCGTCTGTTGAAATAATCTTTTCCAAAAATCTTGGTTCCTCTTGTAGGAGAACTAGAACCATCTCACATAATTCTCGTCTTTGCCCTGCATCTTGTGTATGCATCGCTGCAGGTGATAAAAATTTAAGAGGATAAAATCGGTTTTTCCTTAAAATTTTCTGCATTGAGCAACGAGATTTGTCTAAATCAACTACGGCGGCACGAAGTGAGGCGTTTGGATTAGCATAAAAATAAGCTAAAACCATAGTGACAGTGTTCTCGTCATTTGTGATTGGTTTAGCTTTTCATATTGCTCCTGTTGCCTTTCCATGACTTATAAAATTAGATTGTAACCTTCTGATGTAACTCCTTTTGTTCCATTAAGCGGTAGCAAATTCGGATATTTTTCGTTAAACGTCCTTATTATTTGTTGGCATTGACTATGAATAATAAATAAATTCATAATGTCAACATTGGAGTAATCATTAGTTGCCATTTTAGAACACAGTAAGAATTTGTCAACGTTGTCAACAACTAAACATGTGAAATATCTTGATAACTCGATTTCCAAACGATACTTGCATTAATTTGTCACCCTAAATATGAAATCAACCATCCTAAGTCACATGTCAAAATTGATAACTAATTTTTAGGCAAACCAATTTACAACAAATGAATGTATTGTCAAAGGATCGCTTTTGCAACAAGAGCACGAAAAAATTTAAATAATCGGAAAATGATATATTTTAAGTATAGGGAAACCCAATACCGTTCAACGAGGATTTTAATTCTACATTCGATAAGATAAAAATAGTTGGCAATAGTTGAATATCCTATATGGATACTATTTACCATCCTGTGTTCTTGTTGACATTTTTTGTTCTCCTTACTTTTCTCCTAACTTTTTACTGCGTGTTAAGAGGGTTATATGCGAAATCTATAAACTGTGCATCTATGTAGTATACACGATATAGAAAACACCTATAAAAATCCATGAAATGGCAGAATGAATCCGAAATAGCAATCTTGTGCAGGAATCGTTAGCTGAAGCTGGTGTGAAATTTGAGCAGTTAATAAATTGTGCAATTACTATTAATTATAACAATAAAGAAAGGAGAGCAATTTGTCGTATTGAGCAATTATTTTTTAAAACAATAACTGTAACAGTCGCCTGAGGCTCGAGTCACAATCTCCAAACTCGTGTAAAAAAGTCACTTTACGCACTTGTCAGACAATCTAATATTCTTAAACGCGCAAATCTTGTATGTATATATATATATATATATATATATATTTGCACGTTTTAT
>JAWQRJ010002926.1:0-12767 GCA_033557515.1 Diorygopyx duplodentatus | reverse complement strand
CAAAACTCAACAGCTCGCGTTTTATATTCAATATCAATCATACTACCTCCTTCTTGGGGTACACAGTCTGCATGTTCGTAATCTTCATCATATTCACTCCTTGGTTCAACGAATTGCGGTTCATGTGTGCCAGCCAAGTCTTCAAATTCTAGTGCTACATCTACATAAAATGCAAAAGAAGCCTGCTCCTGAGCTCTTACAATGATGTCGTATGTAATAAATTCAGAACATTAGCGTTGTTGATTCTCATGACTTCAACAATTGCCATTCAACTACCAAATCGTGAAACGTAGTCGACGTCTATAAACTCTGAACTGCAAGTCTCCACTTCTCTTGCTTTTTGGAAAGACGACAAGGATTTATGGCTTATAAGGTATCAACGTGAAGATCAATGTGGATTAAGTTTCAACACGGAATGTTATTAATACCACGGATGATAAAGAACTATAGATAAGCACTTAAGACATCTGCTTATCCCGATAATTTTTTTAGTACGATATCAGATTGAATACGTTTAAAAATATATAATGGAGTATAATGCATTTAATGCATAAATTGATCTAAAAGATTAAAGATATTATATTTAGATAAGCACATTAGTTAGAAAATAAGTTTTGAACACTGGGTATTAGGGATTCCCGAAAGATAGTGAATTTCCCTCAGAGAGATTTTTGGGTTAGCATTTACTGCCGCCAACACATTTATTTCAGGTTCTCCTCTACTTGTATTTTTTTAGCAAATAAAAATTTTCAAATTTGAAATAAATATGGGGGTGGGGGTTGTTGCTGATAAACAATAATTGTCAGAAGAAAACTATTGTCGCTATACTTTAGTACTACTAAAAGAGTTAAATATTTATCCTAACTTTTTTCTGATATGTCTTACAGTTTTGGAGATAAATATTAAAGCAAATAGCAAAGGGTCGAAAACTGACTTCAGATTTGTCATGACACACCTTATAAATCACATGATGCCAAATATACCATAAATTAAATGAATCCTTAATGTTATAATTCACTTTTCGTCATTTGGAACAACTTCTATAGTTGGACTAGCGAAACAAAAATGGCCGCCATTCTTTTTGGCGCAAGTATCCGTAGGTTTTCTTCTCATAGATCATTAAAGGACTCTCTGTACTACTTTTGGGAAAGGAATTAGGATCATACTCGGTCCTATTAATTTGTTATACCTTTTTGAAAAAAATATTTATTGAAAAAATAATCCATGTTATGAATGTATTGGTAACTTATCACTGGATTTTTCTTTACTAATATGTTTTATGAAATAATCATCTGCCAAGTGTAAGAAGTAATACCAAACCATTAAACATTGTTACAGTTGACTGTTTCAATAAAAAAAATGTAAAGAAAACTATCAACACAACAGTTAGAACATGTCACGGACGAATTTGTTGAATTAAACACATTAAACGACTCACCCAACAGATTTTATTGAAAATACTAATCAGTTCTGAATACGTTGGACATTTTTGACTAAGAATGGCTTTATCCCGGTTAATTTATCACAATTTTAAAATTTCCCTTTTTTCGCGTGAAACCTGGTCTCTCTGACCACTGTGCGCCATACAAAGATGGCGCTAGCAGTCCATAAAAATTTCAAATAAATTCGACACGCGATAGAAAGATGACATTAGCAGTACATAAAAATTTCAAATAAATTCTTAGATCGTTGTTATTTACGTTTAACAGCAGACCTATTTGAGCAAATTATCTTGCTGAAAGCCAAAACCGCTACGTATACCGAAGTTTATGCAATCGGACGAGCGAAAATCGCAAAACAGGCTACGTTAATCGTTAAAAACATTGTCAGGGAACCCTTTTCTAAAAGCTGACTATCTCGATTGATAAGGTAAAATTGTTGGGTGTGGAAAAGATCTATTATATAGTTTTCTTCACTTCGGTGTGCGTTTATATTTGAAGAAGTTAACGAAGATGGTAAATTGAAGGTCGGAGACATAAGAAATAAGTTTAAAGGAGAGTTAGTATTAAGGAGATATTCTTGTTTGAATGGTCGAATAATGGATTAATGTTGATGATAATTTGGAAGACACCGAAAGGATCCATCAGAAACACCCTTCCGTCGAAGCTAGCTCTGGTCGCACTGTATAGACTTCTCGCCTGATGCACCGTACCATTTCGCTGTAACCTGCTATGTGAGGGTTAAGGTTTACAACCCGATCACGAAAATCCTGTGAAAATCCCGTGAAAATCCTGTCGCGGTTCAGGGAGAACGCGCACAGGGCCTCGTTCCGTTCGGACTGTAAATTGATGTGCGCGTGCGGCGATGAAGGGGCCATCAAGCTGTTCGATGTGGCCATGAAAAGTATGCTCAGGTAATTGGTTATGTTTTATTAATCGCTCCAAAAATCAAACCGTTCTAAAATTCTCAAAAACTGATCTAAAATTACATTTTAATTATTCTCAAGCTTGAAATGTCATATGTTTGACTTAAAATGTCAGTTCTTGTAAATATTATTTTTATCTACAACTGTACAGTTTTCCTTACAATCTGTGGATTTTTCAATAAATTTCTCGGTTTATTAAAGCAGATTTTAAAGAAATTAAATTAATTGACTGGATGTAAAGATATAATTTACCTTCATTTTTCTAAATTGCCTTTCTAAAATGATAAAAGTGCAAATACTTTTCAATACAGATGTCAATCAATTTTGTTAAAAATAAAATATCTTTTATGGATATTAATTAAACACCTTAACTTAAATAAAATACTTTTTCTTTTAAAAAATAAACTTCAAACAAATAATTACAAACGACAAAAATTGAAAACAATAAAAATATATAAAACTTTTTGAAAGAAAAGATATTTTATTCATAGGAAACGGTGTGTTTATTTTTGATAAATAAACAAAGCATATAGTATCATTTTTGAATGATCTTCTCCATACAGGAGAGGAAAAGATAGTAAAAATTTGAATTATTTTTATTAATTTTAATGAGTGGAAAATTGTAGTTCATCGGGTCATCACGTATTGACAACAACTTTTAAACAACAGAAAATCATAACATTTTACATTATTCATTTAAGTTAATTTTTTTTTTAAAAATGTTAGTTGATGAATCCCGGTTACCTAAAGCCTTAAATCTATTGGAGAAACGAAACTGAAACTATGTTTGGTTCTGGACACAGAGGGATTTGCAGACAACAACACTGAATTAGGAATACCCTTTTGGCTAGTACGGATGTAGGGTTTGACGGAGGTGGAGTTGATTCAGGTTTAGAACACCATAGCAACATTTATTTTCTTTTGCTTTTTTACCTGAAAGTGTAAGAGAGTATTACATTTGTTAAAAAAATTCTGGGGTGAGATTTTATTATATCTTGATGAATTACATTAATAACATGAAATATAGATCTTTTATTTTTATGTAGTAACTAACAATAAATAGAAAAGATTATTTATTAATTATTTTTATTAATTTATAATAAATAGCAGTAATTTATAATTAATAATGTAATGAATTGAAAATTTTAGTTAGGTTAATCTAAGACTAATAGTGCCTGTCCACCCATCTGTCTGTCTGCACGTCCGTCTGTTAGGAACACTTTTCCTATTTCTATTTATTTTAGGGTAAAAAGTTTCTAATAAAAGTTTCATTGTTTCAAATGTAATTTTTGCAAAAAAATGCAAATAACTTTACTGTGTGTCCCAGCTTAATGTTAATAAAATTAGTAAAATGGTTATGAAAAAAAAATAAAAAAACCCTTGGAACCCCAGGCCAAGTTTGTTTTAAAAAAATATGTAATTATATTTATTTTTTATTTTAAATGTCTAATAACTCTTAAAGGTTGCGACTTTGGCCAAATGTATGTTTAATAAAACAGACCTTAAGTTCCATAAGGAACCTAAAAATGTAACGATATACGGGGTATGCCATTTAAAAAACTGAAGCAAATGTCATTTTTTGTAAAAAAAAGTCCAATAACTCCTAAATGGTGCGATTTTAGTCAAATGTGTGTTAAATAAAATAGACCATAAATTCCATAAGGAACCTAAAAATTTAATAATATACAGGGCGTCCCATTAAAACGTGTTTTATTTAAAATCTGAAGTTGCATAAGTGTTTTAAAGAAATGGGATACTCTGCATATGTGAAAATACTTCTAGAAGAGAGAAAGACTGAAACCATACAGCTTTTATTTGAAACTTTTTTACCTGAAAGGATTATAAATTGTTGTAAATATTTGTAATGTTTTGAAATAAATTTATTACTATATGAACTAATGTGGTGTTAGGTTATCCAAACAGTGCTGGTTGGAGAGACGTTGGCCAACTAACGATTGCGTCTTTTCAGAATCACAAATTACTTATAAAAAATAATTCTGTTTTGGAAAAGGCAAAGACTTTTGTGTCCATCAACGCATTTTTATTTATTTATTACTTTCTACGGGTTTACAACGGTTGAAATGTTCAATGTATTTCTGTAGTTGGTCTTGCACATTAAGAAACCGTAATAACTTGTGGTTTCCATAGAAAGTTTCCGTTGAATATCTTCAAAAAAATGTTCTCATGTATTTTCTTCCCATTTTTTCTTCAAATTCTAAAAATTCTCCAAAACTTTCGAATCGTTTCTTGATTTTCCACTGCCATATTTAAGAGTTACTTTTTGGTTTGTCGTTCCTATTTGATGGACTAATCTATAAAATATTGACTTCATCATAGCTAACTTTTCCTTAGCCAGCTTTACAATGGTAGAATATAAGACATGTGTTATATTCTTATGAATACAACTTCGCCCAACAGTTTTGTTTGCAACAGTTTCCACATGGAAGCGATTGCAAACTCGATGCTTATTTTGAAGCCCATTGTGTATGTGAAGTAGAGATCTGCGAAACTATACCGATCAAGTACTCTGACTTTCACAGACGTGTTAAAAATCGTCTGGAAGAAGCGTTTGTCACACTAATATAGAAGAAGGAATTAATGGGAGATTTTGCCCATAGTATATAAAGTACTATTTTTCAAAACCTCTGCTCTTGCCAAAATTATGCACCGTTTTGCATAATTTCCAGCTGTACCTTTCGAAATTTTTATTGGCGATCTACCTCTCCCCTTAGTGCTGAAAAATACCTTCTTTTCCGTAAACTTTCAGTTCCTGTATAATATGAGGTCGGTGGTCGTACACTTTATCATTCAAATAGCCCTATAAGAAAAAATCGCATGTTGATAAATCAGGCGATCGTGGAGGCCATTCAACGTCCCCGAAACGAGAGATAACGTGTTGCGGAAACATTCCTCGTATGACTGCCAATGATTTTCATGCTGTGTGGGCGGTACCACCATCCTGTTGGAGTTCGTCATTGAGCTTGCATTTGTAACTTCTTCAGTTCTGTGATTATTGTGCGTATATGATGGTGCGTTAACAAAAATAGAACACTAAGATTAAGAACCTTTTTTGCAGATAGTCACCGTTCCGGCTACGCGACTGCACCCACCAGCGTTACTGTATCGGCCGCGCATAAGTTATTATTGTTTCTCGGGCACAAAGTGTGCTTGTCCGGTCCAGTACACATCCTGCTGCTCTTGGGAGAGCGAGTGCGGACCTTGGCCGGCCGGTGGCAGTCGTCCGGCACGCACTATCATTAATCTAGACCCCGAGGGACTATCATTGTCTTGTGAATATTGAAATATTTAAATATTATAAAATCGTGCGACCGATTATGGAACCGGAATCGCCGACTTCGCCTGCTTTGACCGCCGTTCTGCGCGTCCAGCCGTGAGAGTTATGCTTCGCGGACACGAGATACAAAACGTAACCGTCCATCATCGACCTGCTATACCGCTTATAATACTCTATGCTTCTGGTACGGCCGATGCCGGTGCTGGCTTTTCTAGGAAACGTATTACGGCAATATTTCCATTATACACGGGCTCTACATATGTTGGCTTAGTTGGATACGTAATGTCGTGCTTGTTTAATGTAATGGAAACTAATAAATCCCGACGCGGACTCTTGTAAAACATGTAGATCCGCTTTGATACGTATTTTTATAAATGACATTTACAAAACGTCTAATTCCTCGCAGTGAAAGAAAAACCAGTTTAAACGTTGCGCAATCAGTAAATATAAAGTATATATATATATATATATATATAGAATATGGTCTAAATAAATGAAAATGGACATACAGATTCTATCTTCCTATATACCCTATTATATAGGGTATATCTTCACCAATTCTTCCAATTCACCATATATTTATGAAACGTGATTGAAATAAAGGTAAACGCTTCCAGACGCATTAGATGACGTAATCTACTATTCAATTAGATCCAGAAGTATACCAATAGGCGGTGCCGTGAACATACCTTATAGTTTCCTCTTTATAAATTCGCACGTAATACCGGACGTTAGTTGAAAATTACAACCTCTTCACAACACATCGTCAACAGATTATCTAATCTAGCAGTAGCTATCATCAATTAAATCTTCAGATACATCCGATAAAATCTACCGTCAATCCCCAGCAATCTGGCGAGCGCTCTCCGTTCGCGCCTTGACTCGAACCGGACATCAGAAGAGCAGGTACAGTTCTTCTCGCAATAATTGCGGTAGGTGGTAGCCTGCACGTCGAGGAGACCCCTCCCCCTCTCAGTCCGCACCTGGCCCGGAACGAAAGAAAAACCGGCGCTGAAATTGAATTAGAACCCGATTCGCGCGGAGACGCTCATCTATATGTTGTCTATTAGCACCGGTTGACCCCGAGGGTCTTGGGAAATCGTCCCGGCCGAGAATCTTCAGCCAAGCGCCGCATTAAGGTCACCGGGAGGCGGATTTTTCGTGCGGCAACTGCCGTTCTCACCGCTGCGAACGCACGCCAAAGAAACACCTCTCGGCCCATCGGGTATCAATGACAAAGTGCTAAAACAGTTATATCTCTCCCTCTGATACGTTTTACCGAGAGCAGCATATTAAGCGGTACACGCGAAGATTATTAACTTTATCGAGTGTGGAACATTGAAAGGCGATTGATCTTAATACACGTTTACTGTTAATTTTAGTAACGGTTTTTTTATTTAGTTTTAGGAATGTGGACGCAGAGGTGTCACGAAATTGCTTTCAGTTCATTGGTAATGTAATTCACAATAATCTAGTTCAGTGCCTACGAGGAGACCGGTTCAACAAACAAAACACTTTCAGTCTGGCAGCGCCATCGTGTGGTTAACGGTCAAACTAACAGAGTGAGCTCGCTCAGTTTAAAAAACACTTTGGCCTGGCAACGTCATCATGTGGGCAAATCTGGCAGAGCGCCAGGTTTGAGTTATTTTGACCTTTGACTAATCCTTTGACTCGCTTAA
This sequence comes from Diorygopyx duplodentatus, assembly GCA_033557515.1. NCBI lineage: Eukaryota > Metazoa > Arthropoda > Insecta > Coleoptera > Scarabaeidae > Diorygopyx > Diorygopyx duplodentatus. The sequence continues at coordinate 5,428 of JAWQRJ010002926.1, read as the reverse complement.
TCCTCTAAACCTATTTGTGGCTTGTTTCATTAACAAAACATAGATCTTATACAAATTTTTATTATAAAACCTTCTTATTATTTCGCAAATTTCCTCACAAATTTGATTACAAACTTCCTGTTCGGCTTGAGTTAAATATGTAACAAAATGATGCTAACTGATTTTTGCACACAAGACAATAATTATGTCCTATAGAATAATTTGTTATGTAATATAAATATGTGTTAAGTATATATGTAAATATTCCATCTATAAATATTTATTGTTTTTGTTCAGTAGTATAGGCTCCCCGGGTTTGATAAAGTCCTTCCCATGCTAACCATTGCTGATGATAAATGGCTATTTAACTCGTTGGTTTAATAACATTCTTCACAAGCACCTAAAATTATTGCACGACTTCGTGCAATTAACACCATTTGCCATACATAAAAAGCCGCCAACACTATTAATTAAAAATTGGCAGATTATGGCAATAACTCTAACTGCGAACCGTCTATTAACACCTCACGTTCTCTAAAATACACACGCACACACATACAACGTAGCAGCAACTTCGGCACCACACGCAAAAAATCGGCACCGTATATTTGAATTTTAATTGAGTATTTAAACTCCACATCCGCACCTAATTTACCGGCATTCATCTAATACCCCATAATCGGAAATCCATAGACGTTTTTAACAAGGGTCCAGTAAAGACGCTCTTCCTCCCGGGTAACTGTTGGAAACGATGTGTTTCTTTTTCGCACTTTAGAAAGAACAGGCGTATGTTACGATGGCGTTTACGATCTGGGAATGTGTTAATAAAAGGTTTCCGCTCATTTTCATGGCAGTTTTCACTTATTTATGACGGATATTATGAGAAAAAATATTTTCTCTTAGTCAGGTAATTAAAAACCACAAATATAGCTTTATGGCTAGGTTAAAAGTGTACGTCGGTTGTACAACGATAGGCACTAGAATTAGTTGTAGACATATCCTATAGTACGTTAATATCGCTAAAAAATTAACTGCGCTGATGCTATTAACTTCTGCTATTAATTGATGAGCTTAGTTACCGGAACTTGGGATGCCTGAAGGCTTTCCCCGATGAAGTTGGTTTTAATTGACCTTTATTGGTTGTTTCGATTTCTTAAATCTTTAGAACTGTTATTGAAGTAGAGCGGCTGCCATAACAAGAAGAACAAAGAAGTAACCCACGTGTTTTCTGAAATTTTCCAATAAACGAACTAAATTTCTTTAAAAAAAAATGTACATACCTTCCCAAAAACTCCTGTAATAACACAGTTTTGATCAACACAACAAAAAAAATCATTTTAAATTATCCAAATATCCTTGCAAAATAGAATCCAACCACATACTGCATCCAACAGGAAGGAAACATGGGAACCATAGAAACTTGCAACTTAGCGCTTAGAGCGCTTTCAGTTGATAAAATCCACGCACTACCCATAAGACCACGGTTAAGCAGTCAAAAATGTATAGCTCTAAAATATACGTAACTGAAATAAAAATACCAAAAGCTATTTTATTGCATATTTGTTTTTTATTAGCTTAAGAGTTGCCGTCAATTATCTTCTCCGATGGTGCTCCGTGTATGGCAAGAACGAGGTTTTATGGCGCGCGAAAAATAAGACATTTGTCGGCAGGAACAATCAGAGCTGTGGCCCGTTTCGTTTTCAGACAAACGGCCCATCGAATTTTATGGTCCAATTCGTGGCTTTCACGGCGCACGTGCACAAAAGAAAAAAAACACGGGATATTTATAGTCCACGACGGCCATTGTCGGCGATTTAAGACACCAATAGCGCTGTACCCTTAATTGGATGTTTTTTTGCAAATCGGTAATTAGCGGACACGTTTTCTTTTCATTCTTTTTCGCGAAAATCGGAACGAGCGCTCTGGAGCAAAACCGCAAATCGTTATGCAGAGAGAATGACGAAGCCGGAAACAATGTAACTATAGAACAGGCATAGTAATCCTTCCAGGAACTGTTTAGTACAGTTATGACAATTTATATCTTCACTTACTGGCTAAGCCTACTTAGATTTTACATCGTTTCAAAGTTCTATTTTAAATCAAACAGTTTTAAGAGGAACATATAAAAAGTTTACGTTTAACATAATTCAAAGAGATATCTTGTTGAGTATTCTTAAGTAGACATATTGTCATGTGTTGTAAGGTAATAGGTAGGTGTTGGATATTGTAAAACAGTAACTACTACCAATCTCTTAATCTCTTAACAGCGTTGATGAACAATCGTTTTCAAAAATCTTCTTGAAAAGTAGGCTGTTCTCTTCGCACATCAGCTTTCCTCGTACCATACGGTAATGAAGTTGATTAAAGCTTTGCTTGGAAGTCCCCAATTTCCTTCATCTTTTGTCCTCTTTGATAGTTAACTAATCTTCACCCCAATACTTTTCTAACCCGGCATCTTATTCCCTCATTAACGGTACAAAATAGCACCCAATTACTATTGTATCAGCCACCACAGCCAATTTATCTTGTTCGGTAACGGACGCGGTCCGAAACTGTAATTAATAGCGCTAAACGCCGAAGAATGTTAATTGAGTACATTATGACGCGCGCGTGTGGTAAAACTCCGGTAAAGAGGCTTTGGGGTTGTGGACACGAAGATGACGAATGCCGGCTAATGTTTCAATAAGCTTGCAGTCATTGATTAATTGTACGCAGTTCGTCTTCGAGTTAATCGACGCTCAAAATTGATTACGGTGACCGCGTGCGAAGGTTTATGACCCGGTGCCATTTTTCGCCGCGGGTCCCAGAGGCCATGCGGCGGATGTCATGAAAACGGTTTTTAATGGTTCGGGCCATAGTACCATTCTGTTCGGTAATGTTTCCTTCTCAAGTGCAGGATCCAGCTACTGGCGCTTCCTATAAAAATTGTGTTACAATGTAAGACTTCCGCACTCAGATTATCCCACAATCGCAGAAATCCGATAGTGCAGTTCGTTTACGCCTCGTTACTTTAAATTATCCGAAAACTGGTTTTAGAAGAACTATTTTATACCTTCGCAACTATATCCCTACTATGCTTGATCTGGGAAAAGGTCCCAACATTGCGAATTCACATAATCTGATTTTTTGTTCATTAATAAGCTCCCAGAGCCATATAATTTCAAAACAATGATAAGTATGTTATCAACCCCTCCTGTGCATTAAAATCTTCGGTAATTTTCCATAATTCCAAGCAACTTCCAAGTCATCGACCATATTTTCAAATAAACCATCTGGTTAGAATTCCCTAAATACCTACAGACAGTACACCATAGGAAAAGTCAAGGCAGATAAAGGGAAAGATAATATTAGATAAAGATATTATTATTTAAATACTGTTTTCTTATTGGTGATTTTTTCGTAAATAAAATATACTCAAACTCTCTATTCGATAAGAAACTCATTGTGAGCTACCCCAGGTGCAGAAATGCTCTTGTTGGTACTGCTCGTAAACATCACACCAGAATCTAGCTCTGTCCGCATAAAATGCTACTCCCGGATAATTCTGATCTAGATCTATGTTAAGATAGTTGAGCGAATCACTTCTAGCCCTTTTCCACTGTACTGCATCTCCTGGCAAAGTTGGTTTGCCATATTTAACGAAGTTGGCAAGCAACCGTACACTATTCTTGATGGCCTTATTTTCAATTGATCCCGGAGTATACGCAGAAGCAGGTGTAAGTGGTTGGGCGAACAGATACCACAAGTCGTCAATGTGGCAAACTCCCTTAAGGCTCATGGTAAAAGGATTGCTGTTCTTCAAGAAGTTCAGCTCCGACTCTGAAGAGAACAAATAGAGAAAGATGTCCTGTCCAAAACGTAAATGCCCGAAAGCAGTTTCGTATAGATCGAAAGTAAGGTAACTGTCTGTTCCCAGCGCAACATAGTCGTCCGGATTTTGGCCTTGAAGGTTATAGAAATTGTCGATTTCCTGAGCTAACTCTTCCGTTTGAGTGGCGGTCAGATTGAAGGTGTGAGGAATAAACATTTCTGATGGCCAAATTAAATTCAGGATGTAGAAAAAGATGGCTTCGGCTGATGTTATGCCAGCCATGAGTTGAACATTATGGTTAAAGTTGCCGCTTCTCACGATGTTTATGGGCGAATCGGACAAAAAGGCCGTCTTCGATTTTGGTTCGATTGTTGGAGCAAATATAGTTAGCAAACTTTGTGCCTGCACCTAAAACAAAGGAAATGTCAAATATCTTCGATCTACAGTTATTACTTCGTTTTTAGTTTTAGCACAACAACATATTTGTGTTGAAAAGCGACTGTTAAACAAAACTTACAACAGTGGCATTCACAATACCAATAAGTTCGTCTCCATCCGCGCTTTGCAACAAGCTCAGCATTTCAACTTCATCATCGCCTTCGAATCCCAAAGCTTCAGCAAAAGCAACCCCATTATTGGCCTGACCGTTGCCCCAGAGGGCTAACGCACTTCCACTTTGCATAACAGCCCTTTGGAATAATCCTATTAAACATACATCAGAAATACCGTTCAATTTGTACAATTGATATTAACGATTGCGAATCATTGTTACCTCGAGAAAGTGGTGAAAGGACGTGAAAATGCACACTTACACCTCCGGCACTTTGACCTAAAATTGTCACTCGGTTAGGATCGCCACCGAAGTGTATAATATTCGTTTTGACCCATTTCAGTGCGGCAACTTGATCTTTCATGCCAGCGTTACCAGGGACACCGACAGATGGGTTATTAAAGCTGGTAAATCCGAAGATTGATAATCGGTAGTTGATGGTCACGAGGATGACGTCTTGCGTAACCAAAAATTCTGGGCCATATGTACTATAAGTGCCCGAACCTTCGATAAAACCACCTCCATGAATAAATACGATGACCCCTTTAAACCTCCTTGGATGTAACTATAAGAAATTTATAACAAAATAATTATTTGTTAATGTTTTATGGTTGTTAATTTAAAACAAACAAAAATGCAGCACGTAAGCTTAATTTCCTCTCTAACAAGGGAACACAGGCAAGTGAAAGACTGATGTGAGTAAGAACAACGGTAACACAACACTTCGCTATTTGCTTTAATATCTGCAAAACTGTAAGACATATCAGTTAGGATAAATATTTAACAGTTTTAGTAGTACTACACGATAGCGACAATAGTTTTCTTCTGACAATTATTGTTTACCAGCAACAACCCCCGCCCACCATATTTATTTCAAATTTTGAAAATTTGCTAAAAAATATATGAGGTAGAGAAGAATCTGAAATAAATGTGTTGGCGGCAGTAAATGCTAACCCAAAAATCTCCCTGAGGGAAATTCAGTATCTTTCGGGAATCCCTAAAACCCAGTGTTCAAAAATTATGTCCTATCTAATGTGCTTATCTAAATATAATAATATCTTTAATCTTTTAGATCAATTTATGCATTA
>JAWQRJ010002925.1:0-12768 GCA_033557515.1 Diorygopyx duplodentatus | reverse complement strand
ATTTTGACTTTTGTAATGTACTAACATTCGTTAGTAGTAACTCTTCACACTCATATGATAAAACAGCACAACGTCGCGATTTCATTCAGGGTAATGAAAGGCAATTTTATTGGGTTGAAAAGATCAATGAACAAGGATTCAAAGCGACGACTTTGGTCAAGAAGAACGGGTTGTACTTTTATCTGGTACTCCTATCAGTCGACGAGCACACGCACACATGATGAGATCGCGTTTACCAAAGCTGCAATTAACTATAGTTGACGAAATGGACTCGGTAACAATGATGGAAAGTGGCACCAGCTGCAGTCAGTGAATGAGTTTTTGGAGCAAAAGATAACGGCTACACATAAAGAGACAGTTCCAAAATTGGGAGCACCAACTGGCGTTTCTACTATTCATCAGGTGGCGAAGAACTGCCTGATCAAGCAGCGACAGAAACATCGACGCCCGCGGGTAACGAATCTATTCAAATTCAGTCCAAGCGGTCAGTTAAATTGATTATTTTGGAAATACGAGACCATCTCGATCGGATCAGACAACAAAGTGAGTTCTATCCAGTGGACCCGAAACGTAAATAACCCGAGAGGGTATGTTAAGGAGCATATTAAGCACAGTAATATGTATATAAACCTGACCTTCGTAAATAACACTAATGTTATGACATGTTACTACGAAAATAAGTTGGTTCCAAATAAACATAATGATGTAATCAGATGTAATATTTAACATGGAACAGTAACACACTTATTGTGTTGTATTTAGTGGTTTGAGAACTTCCAAGTCGAAACAGTTGTCTATAATGTGTCCGAAAAGTCACTTTTCATTAATTGTAATCTTTGATTCTCGTGTTTATTTCAATGGGAAGCAAAAGAGTAAAACTGAGATTGGAAAATATATTCGTGGGCGTAAGTGCTAATATAATATGGGGGGTTACCGATCTCTGGGTGAAGTATAAGTTCACCTCTGCAAACGCCAAGTTGACAATTATCACTCTGAATATTTCGAGAGCTAATAATCATCAGATAGTGGGAGGACTACAGGTGGAGCACTATGAAGTCCAAAATGGACCCCAGGGATTATTAAAATCAAACAATTCGTTTTCAACAAACAGTAAAATCGGTGTTTGCCTTATTTAAATTGTTAGAATTATTAAATTGTATTCTGTATATCACTAATCTTAGGAAACCCTAAAAGTCGAAATTTAAGCTAATTGGTTGTAAATTTGACAGACAATTTGCCTGTATTCAAAAAACAGATACGATAAGATAATCTTTATTTGTGTTACTAGCAATCGGTTTACACACGTCAATAATATATAATTATAGTGGGGTACAGCCGCCAAACTTCGTCCCCTTTCGTTTTTTTTCTTCCAACTGACGCCATCAAGTTTTGATTTCCCGAATCAAAAGTTAGTTACCTCATTCGGCCATTGTAAAAAAAGTGGCGGAGAAGCGTCGCTCCTACAATTCAAGGTATTTTTGATCGAAATATTCTCGGACTTGATTAAATATTGATATGCTTGACTTATTGGAACGAAAGTTTTGTCAAAATGATCGTTATTACATATGATTTAAAACGATAGGAAAAAATTGGTTATGACATGTGTTTTTTTTGAATGGATGTTTATTAAAACAAATAGCAAATTACTAATAACGTTAGTAATTAGATATTAGGTCCCTACGTGGACCTAATATCGTTCCCGGGGCGATATTTAGGTAACTTTACATTACTTTTCAATTTATTTTCTGTAACTGTTATATTTATTTAATATTTTATTTAATATTTTTCTTAATTCTTTCTTTAGATGCCAAAGAGAAAGCTGTGGGATTGTGAAGCAATGGAAAAAGCTGTTGAAGCTGTACGATCGAAAAAAATGGGTTATAAAAAGGCAGTAAAGTTATTTAACGTCCCAAGACCTACTTTAAAAGATTACGTGAAAAATTCTGAAAAATCTGTAAAAAATGTTGTGTCTGGGAAAATGGAAAGAAAACCAATTTTGCCGGTAGAGTTAGAAGAGGAGCTGGTAAACTATTCCTTGCAAATGGAGAAGAATTACTACGGCGTCGCCGCTTCTGATTTAAAACGAATGGCTTTCCATTGGCTATCACGAATAATATTCCACGTTCATTATCACAGGCCAAATACAAGGCGGGCAAAGAATGGATGAAGTTATTTATGGCTCGTCATCCTGATTTGTCATTCCGTAAACCAGAGTCATTATCACGAGCTCGTGTACAAGGTTTTGCTGCAGGAAACGTTTTTTTTCACATATAGAAACCTGAACTGCAAAAGATTAGCTTCAACCCTAATAAAATATTTAATGTTGATGAAACTAGAATCACCACTGTTCAGCCAGTCAGAAAAAGGGGCTAAGGGGCTCCAGTCCCCCAAAATGAAATACTTTTTACTTTTTGCATTTTTTTAGGGGCAAAATTACAGCGAGAAAGATAACCAGCAGTATAAAAAAAATTACTTAGGCCCGCTTGCGCTAATCCACATTTAGCAGTTTATTCAGATTTAAATCCCCACCATCCTAAATTAAGAAATTCAGACATAAAAAAAACCTATCCCCCCCAAAAACGAATCCTAGATCCGCCACTGCGTGGAGGTCGGTTTATTCCTCCATTGATGGTGTTTCCAAGAAAAAACATGAAAGCTGAACTACTCGATGGAGCACCTCCAGGCACCATTGGTGGATGCCACCTGTCTGGTTGGATCCAACCTGAGCTGTTCACAAAATGGTTGAGACAATGTTTTGCTGGTATTAGATGGTTATTGCAACCATACAAGAAATTTAGACCTGATTGACATTGCACGTGACAATGGTGTATCTGAACCCCCCTCCCCTCCCCCCTTCATCCTCATTGATAGCTCCTGCAGATGTGCCACTTGTACCAATCATTGAACTACCTTCAACCTCAACAAGACGGGGCAAAGCCATGATAGTCACGGTCTCACCGCATAAACAAGGAATAATGGATGCAGAAAAAGCGAAAGGAGAAGGATGAAAGAGTATTGAGAAAAAAATGGACAGAAGTGTAAAAAAACCTAAAACATCAGGAAACAACAAAAATAACAATACAACCAACAAACGACAAAAGAAACAGTCTTCTGGCGAGGAAACATCTGATGATGACCCAATTTTGGTCTCTACTGACGAAGAAGAAAGTGACAATGATGACGCTGAATGCCTAGTTCGCCATAAAAGCTTTTTAACAAACTCATTCTCTATTTGCATTATGAGTGGAACAGGGGATATTAAATAGCTACCGAGGTGTTTAAATTTGGCCCCAAATGACTTTTTGCTTGTGGGGGTTTCTTAAGCAGACTTTCTTAAAGAAATTTATGGCCATGAATGAGTGAGTAGAAAATTTGGGTGCCCTTAACGCTAAAATAATAGAAGCAGATAATCTTGTTACGCCTGAAATGCTTTCTAATGTTAATATATCATAGAAATAATTTCTATGGTTGGTTGGGATATTGTTTAGCTACCCAGAATTTAAAATTCTTCCTTCTTTTTTTTATTTTATGTTTAAGTTGGTTTTTAAGATTTTATTTTAGAATATTTTTAGGGTCCTTTTTTTGTGCAATCAACATTTAAGAACAAATTTGAAAGGATATATTTCTAATCCTTCTGCCCTGCACAAATATTTTCGTGAGGTTTAATTATGATCGACTACGCAGCGCCTAGCAAGTTTTACTACCGGTGAGTGCGCAGCTGATGAGAACGCCGTTCACTCTTTCGATCCTCCACTCCTTAAAATATCTGTTACAAGGTTGTCATCCGTTTGAATCGGGTATGACTAATTCAAACTAACAAGACCTGTATACTTATCGTTGGCAGCTTTTTTTGATTTATTGAGCTCTGACTGCAGCGCATTCTACATATAGTTGTTAAAATAATTTAAGGAGGCCAAATAAGTTTTCATATGTTTCAAGTTATTGTTACGTATCATTGGTAATAGTTACCTTTGTGGTATGAAGGGCTGAAAGTAAAGCAGTCAGCAAAGAATCGTAAATGAAAGTTGTAAACTTATCCCCTAAAGCAATGTTGCAGTTATCAATGAAATTTAAATCTATTGATTGCTTCAACTTTCTCGAAGAAAATATTTAACCCCTTCTGACTGGTCTCACAGAACGCATTACTGATTGTCTACTTCTGTTAGGATTGATAAATTCCATTAGTGGTATACGTATTTGTCAAACACGTATACCACTGATGAACGAGGAAAACGTTATCTAAACAATTTCTTTCAACATCGGCAACTAATAGCTCACAGTGAAGAGTAAGTACTTTATACATCTTAAATAACCGGTCAAATGTTAATGTTATTCGTAGCGTCCCTGATAGTAAGTTGTAAGTTAACTCTAAACATGTAGGACAAAGAAAATTAAACCTTTAACTAATCAGAAGAGCACATTTATTGAAACCTTACTTATATTATTACACCTGATTAAAATGGATAACCAACAAATTGTTTTCTTACATTTGTTGCTTTTGTCATAACTATAAACGAATTGTTCATTGTCCCATGAATTTACACACGCGCCTTCAGCTTTTGCGACAAATTTCAGCCTAACGATACAAGCAGTTTCATATAAAAAAACTCGTTATTTTTAGTCGAATAATGTACGATTAATTGTGGTTATAGCTGTTAAATGAAATTGTATTTTGTTATTTAGAGCAAAATTACCATAAAAGTATCTGCGTTCTCATTCCAGACCCACTCTTTATGGTGAGTTAACCTTGATGGGCGACATCATTAACCCAAATCATATTTATACATGTGCCAGGTATTGAATTAAGCTTACTTTGAAAGTGTTAATCCGTAAAATTACTCTCCGGGCCAACAAGGAGAACGTATTGGTAGCCGCAGCTTTCTCGGTCCCCTTGAAAGGGACCTCCGATTGATTTCGATTACTTACACCGCTCCCAGCGGTTAGCCGTACACCCAAATGATATAGTATTAATATGAGCTTCTTCACCATAGCCCCGCTTCGCTAGGTATGCAGAGAGATAAACATAAACTTCAGTCGACGAGAACTAATATTTATGATAATAGGTTTATTTAAGCAAAGAAGGAAAGACCGTTTTATTCAGATTTATCTTCATAAATAACTTACATTCATCTCTTATGCTTGCATAGTACCAAACCGAGTTAAAACTAATTTCAACAAATACATCTAGTTGCTCTCTTTTATAAGGACATGTGCACACACAATGATTAATAGTAGGCTTTGTTAATTCTACTCATCGCGTTTACTTATTGCAGTTTCTTGCACATTCAATAAAATACTCAATTAATATCAATAAGTGGGACCACACACCGCCGTAAATAAAAGCATTACGTTAAAGGTTCGGTCATATTGACACAATACAGCGTTCCACATCTGTGCTAATCTTTTATGAACAAACCTGGTATTACTATTCCGATTTTTACATTGTTTCTAATTCCTGTTCACTTTTAATCTAGGTTGTATCACATCAGGCCACACAAGCTCTGTTTGTGTGAACTTATGATGTTGGTATCTTGCAGATAAAACTAAAAGTTTATTGTATAACTTCCAGCAGATAGATATTTCATCGTCACCTATGAGTTTTCACTTATAAAAGTGAAACATGTTCACCTCACAAAAAGTTTTGTATTTATGCATACACGTTTTCCAACACGTATATACGTGTAGATTGGCTTGTTACTTTGCCAACAATGCTTTGTGCAACCGGGTGCAAAAATTATAACAAACATAAAAATGATGTCTCACCATCAACTTTGAAACTACTTTTAAGATCTTTCCCATCTATTGGAATATCACAAAACCCATTTGCAGTTTGAAATTTTAAAGTTAATGCAAATTTTACCCTTCAGTTTTACTTTTGATCGATATCATTTGTTCTTTTAAAAATATAATCAACGCGTTCAAAAGTTATTTATTGTTCATTATTTTTGCGGTAAATCATTTAATATGTATAAAAGCAGATGACATTAAATTTTCTCCACAGTTCTGCTCCACTTAATGTCCCCCATTATATACGAAACAGTTTTTAAAAGATTCTTTAACCCACGATAACAAAAAAAAACCATTTATATCACCACCATACTTTAAAATTTTTATTGTGACATTCCAGGAACACAAGATAATTCCGAGATAGTTCCCAGAAATTTATACCTAAGCTATTCGAGTTATCTCCTTTTATTAAAGCCAAAAGAAGGGTTTTTAGGCCTTTTATTGAACAGCCTTCGTCTCGTCCACTTAAAACCGAACAATCAGAAGCGCCCGACGACGGTACGAAGACTCGAACCTGCCTTCAGTTCCACTAAACGTATCCTCATCTCGTCCGCGGTGACATGCGTTTACGTCAAAGACGGGTCCATCTTAATATATGGCAGGCGCACTGACAGGTACAGGTATCGGAAAGTCACAAGATTTACCGTGGTCACGGCGAGGCCTTTTTATCGACAGTGATTTCACTTTTGTGGCAACCCCTCAGTTGCCTTATACGATGCGCGCGTCCATATAATTTAATGGGTGCACGCGCATCTCCGCAAAATTATTATAGGAGGTACCCGGTAGACGAGGCGAGCCAGGCAAATATTCGGGTCGGCATAAAAAAATCGGTCGTCGCAAAAACCAATAAGTGGTATTGTTGAGAGGCCGAAATTCCTTTTCTGTACTTTGAGGCGCCAGCCCAGTCTGATACGTTAGTTAAGTTGGGCAACGACAAAGTAAGGAAACAAAAATAATACAAGTAAAAGTGGGGAAAAAAGGTTACCCGTTGCTCAATTGTTTTTTTTTATCTACAAAAGGTGCTAGGCACGCCTGCTATAATTTTTTCTTCACGAAAACGAATACTAATCCTGTCTACATTTTTCGATCGCACCTCGTCAGAAAAACTTATTATAACCTTATAAATTCATCACTTTGATGCTTAATAATGGATGGTTAGTTGGGGATCTACCTGAGGTTATTCCGGTAGCTGGTTATAAATTGGAAACCATTAAAGTTTGTGTAACATAACCCTTTGATCGATAGATTAATATGTTTGAGGGGTCTATACAAAGGCTACTCCTCTCTAGCTTAGGCCTTTTACAAGTTTCCATGCATTAATAGTACACTATTTTGTCATTTTAATAAATTAGCATATATTTAACGATAATTTTAAAGTAATTTTAAGGGAATTATAAATTTGTCAAAAACTAATGACAGAAGAAACTTACTTCTAGTAACTCGGATATTACCTTTTTTTTTAGGTAGAACAAAATTTTCGATACGTACCAAAAGAACTAAATGAATATAATCATCGAAGTTGGCTATGGAAAGCATGCAAAATATTTCACTACTGCCAATTAGTCGTGAAACTCTTTGACAACGAAGGGCTAGAAAGAAAACTTAACAATTAAAAAGTCTTCTTTCTAGCCGTGCGTTACCGGGAAACTGGATCGCGATCTCGATGTTCACAGGATGATGGAGTCGCTCTTCGTGACTTCCTGCAAGTCTTCGAATGTCTTGTTCAACAGTTCCCATATCCAAGATCCAATGGAGGTCGCTGCTTCTGATGTACCATGGTTCTGATGTACCATGTCTATTGTGTTTTTCTTCTATTAGGAATGCCCCTTTAACGGTATGGTTTGGAACGGCCTTCCAACACATATCCAGACAGAGTCACCAACACTGGAAGAGCTAAGAGCGGATATACCATATAATTGCATAAAACCTATATATAATTGCCTACTGCGCCTAAACGTTGGTTCTAAATAAGAGAATGCAAGAAAAGTTATCTCTAATTCTTATGGAACTCACCTGATAGTTACAGTAAATTCGGTAAATTCGGGACGCGATACAAAGATGGTACTAACAGTCCATAAAAATTTCAAATAAATTCTTAGATCCTTTAGTACATATCAGATCATTTAGATATTCATGTGCAGACCAATTTTGTATATATTTTACTGTTGTTGTTAACTTCAAATAACATGCAGTTACTGTTGATTTTAAATCTTCACTGCCCGCACCGGCCGTTATGTACATTTGACAGTAGACCTAACCTAGAAAACGAAATAAAAATACACCTTGATTTTTAAACGTGTCAAAAACATTTATGTCTTTGAGACGTTTAAATATCCGAAAACCAAAACGAGTTGTCTTTAGATGTTGCTCAAAGCCAAAACCGTCACGTAAACGTAAAACGTAAAAAAGTTCATGCAGTCGGCCGAGCGAAAATCGCAAAACCGCGAACGTAATCGTTAAAAACATTAGCAGGGAACCTTTTTCTAAAAACTGGCCGTCTCGATTGAAAAGGTGAAATAGTTGGGTGTGGAAAAGATCTATTACGGGGTTTTCTTCGCTCTGATATATTTGAGGAGGTTAACGAAGATGGTAAATACCTACGTAATATGGAGTGATGTACTGTGCCTGACCTTAGAGAGCTCGAGAGGTATATCGTGCCGTTGTTGGGGACACCGGAGAGGAAGCCATGGTTACGGGGAACCATACGGAGCTGGGAGATGAGGCGTTGAAGAAGGGCGCGTTAAATACGATTTTCAGCGATCGGACGCCTTTGAACCTAACGTTGAAGATCTGAGACATAAGAAGTAAGTATTAAAGGAGAGATAGTATTAAGGGGATATTGGGATTCTGGTTTGAATGGTCGAAAAATGGGTTAACTTTGATATTTTTTGGTAAAGGGTAAATCAGCGGTGGATCTTCAGCACGCCGCCAATTACTCTTCTTTCGGGCATATGCTGTTAGGTCATATGCTGTGAGTCAAAAAAAAAGTCAATTATAAAAATAACTCACATTCGGTCATCGTGTATAGACAACAACTTAAGCTTATTTTAGAAAATTGTACATAATTCAGTTAATTTTTTTTGATTTTTTTTCGTTGATGATTGCCGAATCCCGGTTACCTAAAGCCTTAAATCTGTTGAGAAACTCAAACTATGTTGGATTCCGGACATAAAGGGATTTGCAGACAACAAAACTGAACGAGAAATACCCTTTTGGCTACTACGGAGGTTGATGGAGGTGAAGTTGATCTAGGTTTACAACACCATGGCAACATTTACTTTCTTTTACTTTTTTTACTTGAAAGCGTAAGAGAGCATTGCATTCGTCAAAAATTGCTGCGCGTGAGATTTTGGTATATCTTGATGAATTAGGCTAATCTAAGACTAATAGTGCCATTTATGGCAATTGGTCGGTCCACCCATCTGTCTGTCTGTACGTCCGTCTGTTAGCAACACTTTTCTTATTTCTATTTATTTTAGGAAAAAAAGGTTCAAATACAAGTTTCATTGTTCCAAATGTAATTTTTTGCAAAAAAAAACCTGCAAATAACTTTTAAACTATACTATGTCGCAGGTTAATGTGAATAAAATTAGTAATATGGCTATGAAAAAAAAATCAAAAACCGTTGGGGACCAACAGGTTTTTTGTTTTAAAAAATAGGTGTTTTTTGTATAGGTTATAACATTTTACGTCTAAGCTGTGACGTCTTCGAGGAGAAGAAATGGTGCACTCTGTATATATGAAAATAACGTCGTTTTGTAAATGGGATTAAGTACTGTAACTGTTATTTCAAACATTTTTTGCTGAAATGAATTCACTTTGAATGAATTCACTTTTTGTAAAAAATGTCCAATAACTCCTATACGGTGCGACTTTGGTCAAATGAACATTTAATAAAATAGACAATAAATTCCATAAGGAACCCAAAATGTAATGATATACCGGATGTTCCATTTAAAAAATCTGAAGTTTGCTTCTAGAATAGAGAAAGACTGAAACCACGCAGCTTTTATTTAAAACTCTTTTACCTAAAATTATTAGGAATGGTAGAAGTGTGGACCACAGACTCCTGGACAGACGGACAGACCAATGACCAAAAATTGTACCATTAGTCTTAGAATACCATAATTCGTAGATATGTCAAAATCTCACAGTCAAAATTTTGAACCGAATCCATTACTTTCTCTTTATAAAAGAAAGTAAAAATATTTCAAAAAAATTGCCTTATGTACCAAAGTAACTTAATAAATTCTGGAAAAGTCCACTGATTAGCTCTATTTTAATTACCGTTTATTTCAAGTATTTCTTCCTGAAATCTATTACAAGAGAGGAATAGGAAGCTTAAGCCTTTACCTTTACCTGTAAGCCTTTACCTGTAAAGGCTTACGCTATAAGGTAAAGGCTTAAGCTTCCTATTGCTCTCTTGCAATAGATTTCAGGAAGAAATACTTGAAATAAACGGCAATTAAAATAGAGCTAATCAGTGGACTTTACCAGAATTTAAAGTTATTTTCGTACATAAGGCAATTTTTTTGAAATAAAGAGAAAGTACCTGCAGATATGTGAGAATTTTGTTCCTTCAGAAAAGACCGTTTGATTCTGAACGGTTGGTGTTTTATTGTGAATATTTATTGATCGCACACGCACACATTTATTGATCCAACTATGAACATCACATTGACAGTACAGGAATTTTGAACGCAATTACCTTCGTACAATTGATTAATATTTGGACCTGAATATGGGTAATTGTATATCAGGTGATATACAATTAGATTAATTTGGGAATAATATTATACTCTTCTGATTGTGAACGTTTATTACTATATTAGTAACCACACATGTTTCGGAACATTACTGTCCCCACCCCGAGAGGCATCTACAAAATCATTCATTAAAGCTAGCATTAAGTGCAAAATTCTGGCATTGGTATTGGCTAATCTACTTACTTGTTAATCTACATTGCTATGGTGGCTATGCTATTTTCTGTATATTATAATTGTTATTATTGTTGTTTGGTGTATTATGTTTTGTTTTCATTTTTCTTTTGTCTCGTATGATATCTGCAATTAAATGCTTTTATTTATTATGCTTGTTGTTTTATTTTATTTTCATTTTTACCTACCAATATGTCGATCAACTTTTCTTTATTATATTTATAATTCTGATTGGATATTATATGTTAGTTGTTTTTATGTTGTTGTATTCCGAGAGACTACATAAATGGTCGCAAATCAATATTGGTTTGAATCCGTATGGTGATGAGTTTATCGTAAAGACAAAAGAATGTGTTGGATATGTCGAGAAGAGTATGGGAACCCGATTACGAAATGCAAAAAAAAATGAATTGGGGGGGAAAGGAAAACTAACCGATAAACTGATTGGTGATTTGACGAAATATTATAGTTCAGCCATCAAACTAAATCCGGAGTCAATTAAAGATATGCGAAAAAACATATGGGCAACTCATTATCATAAATCTTCAACAAATGAAAACCCACAACATGCATTTTGTTCACCAGACTGGTGTAAGTGGCACAAAGTTAAAACCAGTGGCACTGTTCATCAGTATAACCTCGCTCCAGCTCTGAATCCCAAAGTTCAAGCAATCATAAAACCAATATCTGAACATTTGACGACGGATGATTTACTGGAACGATGCTGAGCTGCGAACACACAAAATAATAATGACAGTGTCAACTCCCTCATTTTGACTGAACACATTTCCTGTGGGGTAAAAATGTGGAAATTGCTGCTTTCTTGACAGTTTCTATATTTAACGAAGGGTACATAAGTATATCAAAAATGCTCTCGCAAATGGAAATGAAAATTGGTTTACAAACAATTTCGTATGCATATCAGAGAGACAACGAGCGGATAACATACAGTTTTTCTCAAAACTATGTTTTATGAATTAGCATCCGTAATATCTTGATATCTAACCAACGAAATTGTTTCATATTCAACACATACGATAGAGTCGATGACCCTTTAGGGCCCCTACTAGAATTATATTGAAATGTTGAAAACTTTTACTTTTATTCTGTAACAAAGTTGCAAATTGTGAAGAGAAAATCGACATTTTTTCTTCGTCAGTACCACACATCCTTAGCTTTGATTTCTATTGTTTCTTTTAGTACCAGCTGTAGCTACGCTTAATAAATACCTGGGTTAGACTTGAATCTTCCTTTCTTGTTACTGCTTTCGGGTTTAGGCTATCTTCACACGCTAATTTCGTCAGACGTCACTGTTTCGTTAAAAATACACTTTTCCTCATATATGATGTATATTGAAGTATATTGACACGCTCTCGTCAATTCAATGCGTATTTTGTTTAAATTTTATTTTCAAATTTTTATCTCTTTATTTTTTGTTCAAAAAAATTGCTTCATTTCGCTTTGCCCTCTAGTTCCACGATTTTCATCTCTTAACCAATCTTCATCTCGTGCCATAAAATACGACAATAATACTAACAAAATTATGGTAAAGCATATGTACGGAATATATCCATAATTCCATAGATCAAATCCAACGTAATCATATACAGGTCGCTTTTATGTATGGAAACAGTCGATTATTTTCTAAACTAAGATAGCCGGAAAAAAAAGTTAAATACAAAATATTTAGGGTTTTTTAAAGTGTATTGAAGTAAAAAAACAATATTTTATACAGGATGTGTCAAAAAAGTATGGCAGCAAACAGTTACCTTTTCTTAAAAATAGAACACCCGGTATATTATTCGATATTTCAATTCCTCTCAAAATTTTATTAATAATTTGTATAAAACACCATATACCTAAATTTTACCGTTTTCGCGACATCGAATTTTAAACAATGTTTTTTAAAAAAATTATAAAACATTTAGGTTCATTTAATTACCGTTACCCTAAAAATAAATAAACCCAGTGAAGTTTTTGAACTACCATGTAATGTTAAATCAAATTTAATTAAACTTTAATAGTTTATCAAGGTACCTTAGAA